>JAOXYD010062921.1:0-12903 GCA_028565735.1 Pinacopodium congolense | reverse complement strand
AAGATTGTAAAGGTTCCTCTTGGCCTTAGAATCAAGATTTTTGTTATGGTTCCTCTTAGCCTTATAATCAAGATTGTTGTAAGAGTTACTCTTCATTCATTTAACGTAAGTTTAGTTATTAGTGAAATTCTAAGAAGTAGTTAAAGAGAGGACATAGTCTATATTTAGAGGAAGAGAACCTCTATAAACTTTGGTGTTCATCTCTTCCCTGTCTCTTTATATTTTTACATTGGTGTTTTCTTTATTATTGATTTAATTTGTTTAATATTGGCATAAAGTTTGGCATATCATTTAGGTTGAATTTTAGTTAGAGATTATACTTAATTGAAATTAGCTTAAGGTGCTAAAAGTATTTTATTTTTTAAAGAATTTTTAAAAAACCCCCTGGGTCACATAGGGCTTTCACTTCCTCTTGTATGATTAAATTTGTTAAAGGAAAGAACTTGGAAGAGGAACAAGTACCTAGAGCTTCTATAGAGAATGTGCCATCCATACCATCATCTTCTGATCTCATTCTAAGAAAAGTCCTCCTGCTTTTATATACGCATCTAGGCCTTTATCAAGAAATAATGTACTTGTGCCTAATAATAGGCATAATTTATTTACTAATAAACATCATCAAAAGATTGAATTTAGTCCACCAACAAGGAAAATTCTGCCTAGCACACTCATGCAACCCATATGCTTTTAGAAGTTTCCAATAATGTGTAAAATGCTCATCCTAGGACATGGAATGTATCTCATGCATATTCTAGAAAAAAATTTCATCAAGGAAGATCTTATTCCTAAATGACACCTAAGAGGGGTTGAATTAGGTTCCAAGAATATTTTAAGTAAAAACACAAGAATAAAATCAACAATAATTTGTGGAAGCTAAATAAAAAATTATGAAACAAATAAGATAAAAATAACTTGTAATTATTGAAAGTAAGATAAGAAATACAAACATAAAATTGATTACAACAACTTACAAACCGTTTTAGACTCAAGGATAAACCACTTTTCTTTTTCAAGGCTCAAGAATAACCTCTTTTCCTTTTTTTAAGGCTTAAGAATAACCTCTCTTCCTTTTTCTAAGGCTTAAGAATAACCTCTCAAATTTTTTTTATAGGCATAAGAATAACCTTAAAAATTCTTTTATGGTTGTAGAATAACCTTACCATAATGAAATAAAACTTGTACTTACTTCTCATAAGACTTAAAAAAAATACACCAAAGTTATATGCTCATTTTTTAGATTCGGTATGCTCTGTTATAACTCTTAAATTGATTTTTTCTTCTTCTCCCTTTTATACAATAAAATGAGGTAAATAACTATTGAAGCGCATTAATCTTCAATTTGACCGTTGTCTAATGTTAGTGACCATTGTATAAATTTTGTGACCATTGTACAAATATTCTATCCATTAAGCAATATGACCATTGCGAATTATCTGATGAATTTGTTTGATCGATCGATAGGCCATGTTCGGTTGATCGTCTTTTAAATTTGTTCATTTGGTTAACTGATAGTCATCGTTTAGTCGACTGATCTTCATTCGATCGATCAACCTTTATTCGATTAGTTTATCTCCAAGTTGGGTCGCTTAATCGGTCGATTAATTGTCAGTGCTTCGTATCAAGGACCTTAATCACATAAGCATCTTCTTTTTAACATACCTATTTTTAAACACACTTAAAAAAAATATTAGTAGAACAAGTGCTTTGCCATCATAAAAATCAAGTGGAACCTCCTTTAATTCAACAAAAGAAAGTTTAGACATAGAAATAACATGAGATCTCATTATCACTTTTATGATGCACCTAAGACTTTTAATGGATCTAGAACTTGGTACAACCTTGCCTATAGATCACGTGCACCAATTTTTTAAACATTATTATGAACATAATAGACATTTTCATCAATTTTTTAATAATTTAACAAATTTGAATGTTTTATGTAATAATTGTGATAGGTATGCAACTAACCATCAAGGACCTAAGATGTTGTGAGTACTAAATATTCATTGATTTTATCCTACAGGTGTTCAAGGGTATCTCCAAGAGTGAAATAAGAAGAAAATCACCAACATACACATTACTGAACCAAAGTGGTAAAGAAATCAAGAAGAAGTTGGTAATAGATGAAAAAGGAAGGTATGCCTTAATCTTTGGTATAGTTTAACAAACTTGTATGATTATTTGTGTTTTGGATGTTGAACATGGCTTAAATCTTACTTGATGATTTGGATGTTTTAGAATAATAAATCTTAGGTTAATTTTCATATATCATTATCTTAATAAATATTCTTGATTGATGATAGATGCTTTGATCATTTTGAATGATTCATGATTGTTTGAATTATTTCATGTTTGATTTGATTTCCTTCATGAATAGTTATTTATTTAAGAGTATTGAAAATTGTATAAACAAGACTTGACAATCATTTTTTATATATACTTGATGTGTTTGATTATTTTAAAATTCTCAAATCATGATATGGTCATGCATTAGAAATTTGTGTCGGAAAGTACATTAACATGGTTCTTATAAATGAGATTACATTAGGAATCATTTAGAAGCTTCATTTCCCTTTTAATGATAAATGATCATAATTTTTTTCGTTTATCCCACTCATGTTTTAAAATTTGTAATTGCATGGTTTTAAATTATTGCTTTCATTGAGGTGGAGGTTCGAAGTTTTATAAAATATGGAGGATTTCTTTTTGTAAGATTGTTTGCTAAAAATTTTAATTATTTTTATAAATCTTAATGAATCACCTCCATGCATTAGTTTATGAAAAAGATTGGAAAGTTTCAAAATGCATTAGACATCATACATTTTGGAAGTGTGAAAATTATCTAAGGTATTCATAGGGTTAAATTATCTTAAGTTTTTATATGTATTTCAATGTGAATTCAACCTTAATTTCAAGTATAAATACCTAAATTTTGTGTATTTTGAGTTTACATGAAGTTTTGATCCTTAAGACACAATTTATGGCTAAGGTTACAAAGATAGAGAGGTTCTAGAGCAAAATTAGAGTAAGGATGGAGCTACTGGAAGAAGAGTTTGATCGGTCAACTGATGCTCTCTATTTAGTTCACCGATTCCTGTGGTTCAGTTGATCGATACCCTTTAATTGGTCAATCGAAAAAAGTAATGGAGTGAAAAAAAGAGAACAAAACTACATCTTTTGTCAATTTTAACTTAAAGAGGCACTATAAAAAGGTAGAAAATACACAGAAAGGAGGGGAGCCGCACTTATTTCTCTCAGCCTCCATTTTTTTCATTTCTTTTCTTTGTTTCTTAGTTAGTTTTCGTTAGTTCTTTCATTTTGCTCTTTAGATCTTGGGTTTAGGTGTTACGCTCTTCTTGTTTTAGTTGCTTTTCCATTGTAGTTTTGTTTTCGTTTGATCTTTTTGTGCTTTCATTTTGATATTATTATCTATGTATGGAATGATTTGTTTATGTTAATATAGTTGTGGTTTTTTTTCATTTCTTGCCCTGTTCTCTTTATTCATTTGTTGTGTTCTGCATTTATGTTATGTTTTACGTCTTTTCAGCTTGTGTTTTGGTTTATTTTTATAATGTTAACTTAGGTTGTACTTAGGTTGGAAGATATTGATGGGATTTTGGTTTAATAATTGTAAGAATTGATTAGGAATTAATTGGGTATTGTGATTTAGGTCATGGTTGGATTAGAATTCCAATTAAACGACATCAATTAAGGATTAATACATAGGATTGATCACCCTAGGTATAATTTCAAGTTAAATTGCTAAGAATAGACTTGTGTTACATAATAGTCCTAGTGATTTCCATGAGTAACAATAGGCTAATTAAATTTATAAGTAAACTTAATCAACTTAGCCTACGATTCAAATTCTCTAAGTTATATAGCTCAAGCTTATGTGACTATGACTTAGGATAGTCGTTCCCTAGTATGATAATGATCTCACACCGTTAAATCTGGAAAGCTTATTCTAGGTTGTCGAGTGCTTAGGGATAAGTTTTCTATCATATAAGACTTATCTAAAATTAGTGGAACATAAGATTTGAGAGCTTGTTCAAAGCTATTGGCTATCATCTTATACCAATCACAATTTATTTATTTATTTCGAGGTCAATTATAAGTTTGAATCCCCATTATATCTTCTGCCCAACTTTCTTTTATTATTTTCTGCTTATTTCTTTTATGTTTATTTATTTATTTATTTTCTATTTGTTAATTGTCTATATGTTTAGTTTTGATGTATTAGTTTCCTACAGTTTTTCTTTTTGTTGTTTTTCTTTTATGCAGCCTTAGGAATAGCTTTAAATATAACCAATTCTCTGTGGGATCGACTCTGACTTACCCTAGCTATATAGTTAGGTTTATTTAGATTTATTTTTTGATAATTCGTGAAGACTCATCAAATTTTTGGTGACATTGCTAGGGAACTGGAGCTTCTATTTTAGATATTTTTTATGTTTTTTTTGTTTTTGGTCATTTTGTCTTCTATTAGTTTTAGTTTCGAAGCTTTTTTTGATTTTGAGATCTTTTAGCAATGATGGATCATTATCAGAGTGCTTTAGAGTTTGGTTCTTATTCTTATTATCTTGATTCTTTTGCTACTTTATAGTTAGAGCATCAAGTGAAGAATTTCATACCCTTAGTCGCGTGATGGATTAATAAGAAGCTAAAGTTGTGAGGTTTGCTCAATTTTGGGTTATCCTTTTTGTACATGTCCTATTTTATAAGATGCACGGTACATGTTTGATTCTACACAGGGCTACTAAAAAGATCAGGAACACTTCTAACCTCCTCCACCACCATCACCACCACAAGTTAATGGGATGTCCTTGGAGGATATCATAATGAGTTTGGTAACAAACATTCTTCAATTCTAGCAAAAACTAAGGAAAAGCTTGAAGAACTTGGAAGATCAAGTGAGCTAGTTGGCAGACGTGGTTCAAAGCATACAAGCCCAAGTCTCTTCAAGCTTTTTTACCCAACAAGAGAGTCGTGATGAGGAGTTATGCAATATTCTACTAGAGAATAGAGAACTGTGGGAGCACCTAGAAGCAATAGAGGAAGAGGAAGAGGAAGAGCAACTAGGAGAGGAAGAGCCACATATGTAAGAAAAGAAGGAGGGTGTGAAACCTCCTAAGGTAAGTGATACATTTCTTATTATTGCTAACCAAAATTATTTTCCTTTTCCCAACAATTTTTAGGTAAAAGAAGAAGGAACAAAGGAGAAGAAAGAGCAAGATCTACAAGAAGTGAAGTTTTTGCAAGAGCTATGGGTGAGCAAGTTAAAGGTCAATGGTAGCAAGATGGATGAAAAGTCTCCACACCCATTGGGAATATTATTATAGAGACCATCCTAGTAAAATAGAGATGTGCATACTGAAGAGTGGCTCTTGGACTTTGATGGTGAGACAATACGATTCCACATCTAGTTTCTGAGCCTTTGAGGGAAGCTGCTTTAGGCTCATTTATGAGTTTAAGAATTCTTCCTACTGAGCTCAAACATCCATTTGACAATGGATGATTTAAATATTAGGGGTCAAGCTTATGACCTTAACTAAGCACTTTTGGGGAGCCAACCTAACCATCCAATAAAGTTTTTTATATGTTTTCTTTTTGTTAATTAGTTCTTTAGTTGTTTTATGTTTATGTGTTGTCTTTTCTTTATTTGTTTTGTAAGAAGCCAAATGGAAGCAAAATCATGAAGCTATCTCCTTCAAGAACTTTATGGATTGCCTTATTTCCAAGGGAATATTCTTGTTTTATATCCTTTGTGTTTTATTGAATTTAGGACATTATGAATAATGTCTCATTTAAGTGTGGGGGTAGAATAAGAAATTGAAAATTTTTACACACTTTAGTTATTATGAGTTTGATGGTGATAGTTTAAATGTGGTAGCTTGAAATGATTATGATCTTTAGTTAATAGATAAATGTGATACTTAAAGGAAATTGATGTTTTTAATTTGAGGATCTTTGCTCAACTCCTGAAATGATGCTAACTTTTTTTTCTTTTTCCTTTTCTTTTAAGTGCCTTTCATGGGTCTTATGATATTTAATTTTTGGGTTCATTTTGTATGGTTTGTCATATGAATGTGAGATAGGATGTTTATAATTCTATTGAAAGAAAAAGAAAATGAAAGAAAAAAAAGAAAAGGAAGAAAAGAAAAAAAAAGAAGAAAAATATTCTTGTTGTTGTCATTGAAAGCAGCTTTTTTCTTTTATTTTTATGTGTTTATTAGGCAATTCTCACTCTGCTGGATTAACCCAAAGTAAGATTGAAATTATGAGTGGTGTTTTTAGACATTTGAAGTTCGTAATCTAATCTAGTAACTGATTGTTCATAATAAGTGTTCACCTTTGCTTCAAAAAGATAGATGACCTCTCAAATAGACATTGCTCAAATCTCATATTGTATCATTTTCTCATTTGTCTTTGGTTGATTGGGCATCTTTGATTAGTTTTTGTGATAAACTATATGAACTAGCTTGAATGTTGGATATTATGCAAATTAGCTTACTTTTTAACTAAAAGTGTTCATTGCTTGTGATTAACTTGATTTTGATCATGATAAAGTAAAAAATTTGTGAATTGGATTAAAAGCATTGATTTATCTCTATTGCATTCAATTAATTATTTACTCTTGATTGGAATTATTTGAGTTAAGTATTTAACTCATTGTTTAAGGACAAGCAATAGTTCAAGTGTAAGGCTATTTCATAGCATTGAATTATGTTAAGTTTTTATATGTATTTCAATGTGAATTCAGCCTCAATTTCAAGTATGAATGCCTAAATTTTGTTTATTTTGTGTTTACATGAAGGTTTGGTCCTTAAAACACAATTTATGGCTAAACTCACAAAGTTTGAGAGGTTATGGAGCAAAATTAGAGCAAGAACGGAGCTGTTGGAAGAAAACATGATCAGTTGACCGATGCTCTCTATTCGGTTGACTGAAGCTTATGGTTCGGTCAACTAATACCCTCTAATCAGTCAACTGAACAAAGCAACAGTGTGGAAAAAAAAAACAAAACAACATCTTTTGCCAATTTTAACCTAAAGAAGCACTATAAAAGGGTAGGAAATGCATAGAAAGGAGGGAAGCCACACTTATTTCTCTCGACCTTGATTGTTTTCATTTCTTTTTTGTTTCTTAGTTAGTTTTCAATAGTTTTTTTTTGTTTTTCTCTTTAGATTTTGCGTTTAGGTGTTATGCTCTTCTCGTTTTAGTTGTGGATAGGATTAAGTTTTCTATTGTATAAGATATCTAAAATTGGTGGAACAGAAGTTTTGAGAGCTTGTTTAGACCTATAGACTAGCATCTTAAACCAATCACAATTTATTCATTTCTAGGATTAATTATAAGTCTGAATCCCTGATATATCTTCTACCCAACCTTCTTTTATTATTTTCTGCTTATTTCTTTTATTTTTTTAGTTTATTTATGTTCTGTTTGTTGATTGTCTTTGTGTTTAGTTTTATTGTCTTTGTTTCTAAGGGATTTTTTTTTCTTTTATGCAACCTTATGAATACCTTTTAAATACCACCAACTCTTTATGGAATTGATCTTGTTACGTTTATTATTTAACAGTTCACAACAACTCATCAAGTATGACCTTTACAAAGCTCAAGAAAATTCATTTAGAATATATATAATTCATATGACTTCTTGGGCACATCTTAAAAAGAATTCAATGTGATATTATGTTTTCCTTAAAGGGAGCTAAAAAAATTTCGTCAATATACATGTAGTTAGTTTGAATGAATGACTTTTTTTAACGAATGAAGAAATTATTGACATGAACTTTTGAAATTAGTTTTGAGATGTGAAAGATGTTTGATGATTTTGTTAAGCATAATGTTCATTTTACCATTACTATTTGAAATTTTTTATACTAATGAGGGGCATGACATTTTATTGTTGAAATTACATATGCTTTGACTAATGATTATTTGATTTTTCAATGTTTGAAAATTTAAAGCCGTTAAGTTTTTACATTGTGTCATTTGTGGAAAAAAGTGAGTAATTCATGGTTTAAAATTCTCTATGGAAGGGGAGTTTTGAATGAAGTGATATGGTTGAATTATGTCATTTGACGTGCATTTGATATTTTTATGCCTTCCATGCATTTTCTTTTTGTTATATGGTTTTTAATCTTTTATAATGCATGAATTTAGGAGACTTACGTTGACTTGTGCTTAATATTGGATCATGTTTTTTATGTGGTTTTATGACCTTTTTATATGAATTTGATATCTTATTATATGAAAGATTAAATTTTTGAAAATGGAAATGTAAAATTTTAAGGAGATTCATAGGATTGGGATTTTTTTTAAATCCTTAAATTTTGAAATTTTTTTATTTTTGGAATTTATGGAAATTGATTCATAAGTTTGATTAACTTAAGAGGAGTTAGTTAAAATTGGAAGTTTGATGATTTTGGGATAAAAGCTGAGATTGTTAAGATACTTTTGGAGTTGTTTTAAGTATGAAGCAATTTAATTGGTATCATGAGATAGCTGATAAAGATGAATTTTGTTAAGGTTTAGTATGTGAAATCATATGAATTCATCTCTATTCTTAGTATAAAAGTGCTCAAATTGTGTCATATTATGTTGAATGATAGATTAAAGGTGTTGACAAAAATTCTAGATCAAACGCACCAATTTTTGGAAGGAATTAGAGCAAAAATGGAGCACAGGTTGTGATTTTGCAAGCTATACGGCATAATGAGGAGAGGTTTAAATGGTCTAGTAGATCACCGTATACCTTCAAGGATTAAGACATATACGCCGAGTTAGCAAACCCCCACGCAATTTAGCGAACCACCTTATTATTGTTTGTTACCAAAAACAGGAAAAGGGTAGATCATTCTTTTCCATTATCCTTGACTTACCTTAATTGAAAAGGTTATATTAACCCTCCTAATGAGAAAATAAAAAGGAGCAGTAGTTATAGTCATTTGATAAGTCTTCATCTTGTTTTCTTATCGTTTATTCATGTTCATAAGGTATTGTAATTGGGTTTTTTATTCTGTTTCGAATTCCAATAGATTAGTTCAGTGTTCTAAGTAGGACTTGGCTTTTTTTACAGTGCTTGAGTGATATTTAAATTTTGTTTTCGTTTTTCTATCTTCCAATACATAGATATTGAATGTTGAATGGATTTTGACCTTGAATCTCTTAGATATTGTATGCATGTTAGGTTTTATATTAATCTATGATTTTATTTTCCAATTCCAACATGAATTGTAGTTATTTAAGCTCGGGTTTTGGGTATTTTAGTTCTATTGCTATTAGTTATTAGTTGTTCGGTGATTATTTTCTTATTTTTCTTTGAGTTATGATGTTTTAAGTGGGTTATGTTTTACAGTAGAGATTTATGCATATTCTTATATTTTAAATCATTTACTTTCAATTTTTGTTCAAATTTTGTGTGATGGAATTTCTATTTTAATGTAATTAGTTTAGGTTTTCTAGATTGAGTGGTTCTTCGCTGATTGTTAGTATAAAAAAACTTGAGTTTTCATTAGATCAAGTGTTGAATTGCAATTTTCCTTGAATTTTCCAGCCTTGATTTAATTTGATTAATTATGGGTATTGTTTTTTTTTTAATCCTTGTTTCGATTAGTTTGAGAACGTGTGGCTAAATTCCTAAGGGTTTGAAGGTAATAAAGGGATGAAGGGTAATTAGTAATGAGAATGAAATTTAGCTATTATTGAATTGATAGTTTTAGGCTTAGGTTGGTTTGAAACTTTGGTTTAATGTTAAGAATTAGAAATTATTTCTAGGTTTGATCACCTTTTTTGGTAATTTCCTAATTTGAAAGCCGGGATTGAGCTTTGATACATATTAGTCAATAGTGATTTCTAAAAGTAGCAATAGACTAGTTGGATTTGTACGCAAACTTAACCAATTAGTCTAAGGTTCCAATCCTTTAGGTAATACTTTCTGATCTTGCAACTTAGTGGCCTAAGTTAGTCATTCCTTATTGCCTAATGTTTCTTTGCTATTAAACATAAAGAACTTATTTAAAGTTATAGCAAAGTTAGGGGTAGGTTTATAGTTTATTAGATTTACCTATTTTAAAGGAATAGAGGATTTGAGAGTCTATTCTGATACATAGGCTAACACCTTAGCTAAAATACAATTTATTTACATTTGAGGATCAATAATTATCCGTGAATCTCGATGATACCTTCATCCAATTTCTTCGTTATTATTGTTTGTTTTCATCTTTTGAATTATGACTATCTCTTCAGTTACATTCGTTACATTTTAGTTTATTTCGTTCTTAATGCATCACTATTTTTTATTTTTTATTTTTCACACAACATTCAAAATAGCATTTGCATCCTAACTCCTGATGGTTAGATCATAGCTCACCCTACTACAGAGTTAGGTATTTAGGATTTTATTATTTGATAGTTTTTGACGAGTTATCAGTAGTCTAAATCTTATGTATGATAATCTTGTAATGATAAGTATATTTAAAAACATTTCAACAATTGTTATCAATAATTGGTTTAGGTTGTCGGTATTGGTTAACAAGTGGTATCTTGCTATGGAAATTGATAACAATTCATGTTTCTAACCATTGATATAGATGAGTTTTATTTCAATGTGATTGGTATCAAGTATGTGATTTTTAGGTATTAGTCATTTTTTAATAAAAATTCTTATCATTTTTTATCATTATTTTCTTGTAGAAATTGTTGGAATGAGACATCGTTTTATGTTTTTCATAATATGTTTTTAAGAGGGGCCTTTTTTTAGAGAATTTTCAAATGACATCTTCACAAATTTGATGAGTGTCGTTTGAAAAGTGTGCTTGGTATAAAGGGAGAAGATACGTGAATCCTCTTTCATATGTGATTTCTTTTTCATTGGTATTCAAGATTTATAATTTTTTTTATATAAACTTTTTAATGATTACAGAAATGTGGAGAATGTGAAATATGTAACATTAAAAAAGCTAGCAAAGTTTTTTATGTTTGATTTTTACATATGGATGAGGTTTGTACGAATATTTTGCTTAGTATGTGATTTGTGATTTCTAATATTACATGGTCTTGTCATCATCAAAAAGGGGAGATTTTTAAATGAAAAGTTAGTCCCAACTTTGTTTTGATGATAACAAAACATCTTCACTAATGTATTTATAGAGTTTGTTGTGTTTATTGAGATAGGTTTGATGAAGATATTTTTAAAATTGAATGAATGTGAAGCCTTAGTGTAACATTCCACTCTCATAGGACACCTACCCGACATTCTGATGAATATCCGAGTAAATACCCTGCAAGGGTGGCACGCTAGAGTAATTACAATAGGCATCAGGCAACATAATCAAAAGGCACATAGACATCAAAACTCATATTTCATTAAAATAAATTCCATTTCTACATCATCATAAACTGCACGTAAGCATAAAACAGAACAAAAACATGCTATCTTGGCTCTTCGAGACTTCAACTGACCAACCTCTGATCCGTGATAAGTTTATAAGTGCATAGCTCTCACTCTCTCTACACTGTAACGCTAAAAAATATACCCTACAAGTATGAGCGCATGTCTAAGGTGCATTAAGAAGTGAACATAAAAAATAAATTAACATAAAGTTATCTAATATAAAAGATTTGGGTAAATGGGTAATCTGTTCATTTTAACAAGAACATACCTCGATAATTTAGCCATATCTTGGCATGTATAGCTCTAATTTGGATAATTTAAATTGGGCATTAATCTAGAGCCATAGAGCTAAAATGTTCATGAAAGAACCAAAATTTTATTGTGTCTTTAAGGTCTGCGAATTCTGGCTTGAAATTTTGTTATTGCTATTGCCCCCTGTTTTTGAACAATCTGTGGTTTTGTGGGTATAATTCTTGGAATAATTAACAAAATTGCATGAAATTTATGATATTAGAAAATTAAGACATAGGGGAATGAAATCCATTAATGAATCAAGCAAAGCTAAAGAGGAATAGGTGGAAATCAAGGTAATGAATCAAGCAAAGCTAAAGATGAAGGGAAGGAAAGGCAATAGAATACCCAATTTGTCAATTTTCAGGTTTGGGACTTCACTTAATTTATGTGTAATGGTTATGGGATGGTTCTTTGGTGTTATTTTGGGTAGCATTGGTTGAATATGATAAGAGAGTATTGCGTAGTGGAAATTCTGTCCAGGGTTTCTCTAAGTCAGTCATGTTGATTGAGCCATAATGAATCATACAGAACCCTAAATTGTGTGATTCTAGTTGCATATAAAACCTAAGACATATCCATAAATATCTCTAAAGAGACTTTGATTTAATTTTGACTCTATGATCTTCGAAATTAAGGATAAAACAGGTGACCAGATACTGCCCTTATTTTGGAATAACTTGTGATATTTTTTTATATCTTATAATTTAGAATTCCAAATGGTCTGATTATTAATGCTATCACAACTACATACAGAGGGAAAAACATGTCTAGAAGACTTCAAAACCTAGTTCTAACTTTTTCTATATGCATATTAAGGAACAAATAGTTGTATGAATGAAAAGAGAGTCTGTCACAACCAAAGTAGTGTTTTTTTTTTAGCCCAATCATTTTGAATGTATGCCCAATCTTTTTGATTGTGCATGAACCTTTCAAACACTTCAAAATAAATACAATCAAACTTGTCATGTGTGAATTGAGTGATTGAACAATGGAATTTAAAGATTGAGCATAATGCATTCCAAAAATATATACTATTTATGACATGGAATTGATATATGAATTTTGAAGTTTACAAATGGCTAAAGGAAATGTTATAATACCTGCCCTATTATCTTGGTTGTGGATAGGTAGGCATGCCTATAGGATTACAGTGAAGTTATTACAGCTTAACACCACTAGTGCCTATATTTTGATATCTTCGAGTGT
>JAOXYD010062910.1:0-12903 GCA_028565735.1 Pinacopodium congolense | reverse complement strand
GGACCTTCCTCTAGTATGACTAAATTTGTTAAAGGAAAGAACTTAGAGGAATAAGAACCTAGGTCATCCATTAAAAATATTTGTAAGCCTTTATTATCTAGCTCTCATTATTGAAAGAATCATCATACATTTTTTTATATATCAAGATCACCATATAGAAAGAATGTACATGTGCCTAAAAACAGATATAATTTCTGTTAATGCACATAATCAAATTAATGCATATATGCTTTCTACTTCATATTCTCTTCATGTTTATATGAATGTTTCTATAAATTTTTACCATACTCATCATATGCCATTAAATGTGTCTCATCCATATTCTAGATAGAAATTTCATCAAAGAAGGATTTTTAGATCTAGAAATGCATATAGGAATAATACGAGACCTTATTATCACTCATATGATACATTTAGAGGTTTTAATAGATCTAGGCCAAGGTACGTTAATAGAAATACATATAGGTCACAAACACCTTTGGTTTGTCATTATTGTGGATGTTTTAGGCATGTTCGTCAATTGTGTTTTGATCGTTTAAGAAGCATGAATGTTTTGTCTAATGGACAAGATAGGTATAAAACTAACTATTAAGGATCTAAGATGATATGGGTACCAAAAATTCGTTGAATTTGTTTTATAACTGCTAAAGTGTATCTCTAAGAGCATAAAAGAAAGAAGAAATCACTAACACACATATTGTTGAACCAAGGAAGTGAAAAATCTAAGAAATGAGATTGGTGATAAACATAAAAGGGAGGTATGCCTTAAACTTAAAATTGCATGGTTCATTATTATGTCATATTTTAAATGCTTATTGCTTTGAGTATTAAATGAATAATTGTAATTTTGAAAATAAATCTTACTCAAGGATTTTACTTGAATTACTTTCTATCTGTTCTATGTGAAGTTCGTGTGGCGTGAACGTTTTAGTTCGGTCGACCGATAGAGATGGTTCGGCCAATCCACACCTCAATAAGCGGCGTTTTAATTTCGGAAATCATTACCTTCTTTTTTATTCTCCTACTGAGCTGCCACTTTCCCTAGAGGCTCAAACCTTTACCTCTCGTTGTGTTTACTCCTTATTTATGAGTGTTTCTTTTTATCTGCCCCTTAATCTTGAATGATTTTTTTTTATTAATGTATGATCATTGGTCCACTTAGGTTGTTTATAAGAATTATAGATGCTTCTTTCATAATTTATTATAGATGCTTTTGAGGTGCTTAATTGAATTTTTTTTTTAGTTTTAACATATTTTTACATTATAAATCATGATAAAAAATGCATGAACATGATTCTTTCAAGTTTCTCATTTTGAATGAGTTTGATTTGGTTGAAAAGCTTTACGGATGACATTCATATAAGATTAGACTTTGCATGTCTCATATGATTATTTTGAGTGCTTATGGATTATATGGATTATTTTTGCATTAGTAGGCATGTAGAAGCATTTTAAGCATATTTTCACTTTTTGACATTTTAATTTGTCACATGTATTTAAAAATTTTTGAACTTACATATTTTTAAATGAAATGAATTTTATTAAGGAGGAGCATAAAATTTTTATAAAAGATAGAGGATTTCCTTTGTAAAGATGTTTACTACAAATTTTTTATGAATTACCTCTATGTATTACTTTATGATAAAGGTTTGGAAGTTTCATAATGCATTAAAATCCTTGAATCTAGACATCATGCATTTTATAAATTTGTTGAAATCCCCTAAAGATTAATTATTGGAAATTTATGAGATGACATCTAGATTATATTTTATTCATAGGGAGTATGGCAATACACTTATGTTGCATATTTCATTTTAAAATTTTCAAATGTTAAGTATTGAGAAATTTATGGTACTACTTTTCAAAGATGGGAGATTAGTACTTATTTTTAACCGTATCATGAAAGTGGAGTTTTGTATGATACTTTTGAAGTTGATATGTATTTGTCTTGCTTATCCCTTCATATACTCCCATGATGTAGGTGTTTAAATGACAACACATGAATTTAGGAATGTTGTAGTTGTGTTTGAATTTGAATAATAATTATGGATTTAATGTCATATAACTCTCTTCCTGCATTTGATGTCTTGGTATGGAAGTTGGAATTATTGAAAATCGAGATTGCATAAATTTAGGAGGAGTCATTAGTTTGAAATTTTTTTAGAATTTCCAAAATTTCAAGTTTTGTGGAAATTGTTGCATGATTTTGATTACCTTAAGGGGAGTTAGTTTGAGTATGAAATGTTTTACTTGGTTTTTGATTTTTAGTTAATTCCTTGATTTCATTTATATGTAAAGGGGTAGCATCCTTTTTTAGCATTGACAAGTGATATTTTTTTGTGTTATTACTACCTGTTAATTATGCCTTGAATTACATGTTTATGTTGAGTACTATTAACAAATGGTATTAGATACTTGCAATGTTCTAATTAATTAGTATCAATTACTAGTTTGCATTGTTTTTATTACAATTAGTATTAACAAGTTAGTTTTTTAACAATTAGTATCGACTTTGATTATAAATTAGTGGTGTTATTAACAAGTGGTATCTTGTTTTGATAATTGATTTCTATTGAAAGTGATTTCAATATTCGGTATCGGTTTTGGTTTCTAACTTTTGATATCATATTTTGTTTTAAAAATTAGCATAGATATGTCTTATTTTTCAACAAGGTTAGAATCAAGTATGTGATTGTTGGGTAATTAATCACCTTTTAAAAACAATTGCTATCATTTTTTTATGGCGATACATTTGACACCTTTTGAAATGAGATTTGGTTAATTTTATCCTCTTTTAAGTACTTGTGATATGATATCTTGAAGTTTATTATGGTATGTTTTATTAAGGGGAAGCATTGTTAAAAGAATTTTTTTAAAACATCATTTGAATGATAAGATATGATGTGTTTTTGACATGTTTTTGAAAATTGACTTAAGATATATGTTTATTATAAAATGAAAAGATATGTGTATCCTGTTTGCATGTTTTGTGTTTATTAGTATCAAAATGCTATTATTTTCATATATGACTTATTTTATATTAGTATTCACGGTTTATATCTTTTTTTAATTGGATGTATATTTTTTATGATTGAAAAAAAGGGGGAGAATGATAAATGTGATATTGGAAATGGGTAGCTAAATTTTTATCACGTTGGATATTTACACGAATGTGTGAATTGGTTCTATTGTACAATTTGATATTTATATGTGTCTAATATCACATGATTTTGTCATCATCAAAAAGGGGGAGATTGTTAAACAAAGGGTTGGTTCCACCTTTATTTTGATGATGACATAATATTTTTGCTAATATTTTTATGGAGTTTGTTATGATTATTGAGATGGGTTTGAAGAAACAAGTCTTGAAGTATATGATGAAGACTTGAAGTGTATGAATGTGAAACCCTAAAGTTAGAGACTTCGCTTAGAATTATGAAGGATGTGGAAATGGATGAAGACCAAAGTTGATGGAAGAAAAGTATTGGGAATGAACTTGAAGATTAAAGATAGAAGATCAAGATCAAGAGTAGAATTTAATAGGTTGTTATGAGTGAATATCTGTGTAAGTCTTTTTTTGGTCTTATCATAGGTTGAAAGCAGTCAATCGTGAATATGCATTCATATTTAGTATTTTCATATAGGATGCATAATCAAGAAGTATTGTCTGTACTTAATGTGTGTATGTGAAAATCCTCTTGATGTATAGATGAATGCATTTATGGTATTGCATAAATATATCTGTTGGATGAATTGATTAAAGGATGAATGAATGAATGATTAATTACTTGGTTAAATTAGTATGAGTTATATAATTAGATCTTGACATGTATTGATTAAGTTAAGATGCTTAAAATTGGTTAGATTAATGTGTAAAGGTATCTCGGTAAGTTGAATGAACTTAGTTGTGTTAAATTATGAAAAATGTATTTAGAATGAATTGGGTTGTGTTAGAATATAGTTGGTATTAATTATAATGTGTTAAAAGTATATTGGATTGGGTTTAGAAGTGAATTAGATTAAGTTTGATTTGTTTTGGGTTGAGATGGACTGACGTATCTCAATCTTTATGAGGTCAGTCAACCGAATGATGCATATCGTCAAGGCTTCGGTCGATCGAATGTGAAGAAAACACAATGGTAATATGGTGAATGACTAGTTTTGCAATGGTGATATTATTAAATATTAAGAAATGTTGGGAAACGGTAATATAATGGATATATTGAGATTTATAGGTATAAATATGAGTTTTTTTGTATAGTTTTTATATTCAAGAAACATAAAAAGTATTCATACAATGAGATTGAGCTTTCTTGAATTTGTTTTTGAGTATATGATGTATGTTAATGTGAGTGGCATATATTTGTAAGTATATTTGTGAGTATTGTGTGTTGTATTTCATACAAAAATCTTGTTTGAGCCCTCATACACCTTGGTGAGACAAGAGTGACAAATTTTGGAAGGTGTGTTTGTGACAAGGGTGAAATTTGTGAATCATTTTATGTAAAGTTTATTATTGATCTTTGAAAAAGAATAGTGTTGTGAGGTTATCCTT
Source organism: Pinacopodium congolense (assembly GCA_028565735.1). Lineage (NCBI taxonomy): Eukaryota > Viridiplantae > Streptophyta > Magnoliopsida > Malpighiales > Erythroxylaceae > Pinacopodium > Pinacopodium congolense. Next base: position 8,348 of record JAOXYD010062910.1, on the reverse strand, counting down.
TAACTTTAGAAAATGGAGTGATAAGTTATTCCTTAACCTTGAAAGGGAGAGTAAAAGGTTATCTTTGAGCCTTAAAAAAAGATTGTATTTCTAACATTATATTCTTTGCATTAGTGCAAAAATCCCAACAATATTGTTGGAGACTAGACGTATGAACAAGTGGATCGCACAAAACTAGAATAAATTGTTTATGTCTCTCCTCCTTACTTTTTTACTTTTATGCATTTATTTTTAGTGTTTAATTTATTAGTATTTAATTTAATTAATTAAATTGTTATTTATCTTTTGTGTTTAAATAAATTGGTTAAAAATTAGGTTGTATAACTTAGAAGAATTTTTAAATACCTAATTTACACCACTCTTAGGTACCATATAGGGCTAACAGACATATATTAGGGCCAAAGGAATAATATATGAAATATACTTTACAAATGAAAGATGAGGTCAAGACCAATGAAGTTAATAAATGTAATTTTTATTATAAATGTTTCTTGGTCATTTCAATACCTTAAAAGCTAACCATGTATGTATATTGCATATTGCATATTGTTTGCATAATGCATAAACTTTTTCAAGGGTCAAAATTAAGTGAGATGTTGATTTCAAATAAAAGTGTTTTTTTAATTAAAATACATTTAGAGAACTTTTGTAAATTATTTTTAGTCAAATTTTTATCAAAAGAATGGTTTGGAAGTTTGAAAAACTTAGAAAAATAGTTGAAAATTATTTTCAAGTGCACTGATTAACCAATGTACTTTAATGCTTAACCAATGTCAAGTTTTGGGATATATTTATCGATAAATATAAGGGTATGATCAACTAATATCTTTATATAGTGTGTGCTGAGAGTTTATATGTCAATTGGTCAACATATTAGTCGACCTATGTAGCACCACTGGTCGACCACTGATGTGACTTAAAATGCTAAAATTTTTGTATAGTAATTTTAAAGTTTGCCATTAGTTGATATATTGGTTGACTAATGTGGCATATTGGTAGATTTATACTCCCGGATAGTAACATTATATATTATTTGTTTGTAATTGGGTTTGTTATCAATATTTATGTCAAGCCAATAAAGTTACAAGAATAAGTTATGTAAAAAAATTTTGATATAGTTTATTTATTATTGGAGAAGGGGCTTGAAAGTTATTGGATTTTTATATCTAGTGTACATTCTCGACACATCTTATACTAAAAAGGGAGCACCATATCTAACTCACTTTGTGCCAATTCATTTAGTACCATTGTTCTTAGCTATGGAGCCAGTCCTAATACATAAGCCATATTTCTATGATCTAGTGACTATTACAATAATAAGATTGTTTAGTAAGTGAATTGTAGAGGATAAGGTAGCTAATTGGATGCACAAATATAAGAAGGTGGTGTAGATGATAGTAAGCATCAAAACTAACGATTCTAAGGCACCTAAAAAATTTTGTTCAGTATCTTATATCTAAATGGGGTTAATTATTTCGTGAGCCTATATAGTTTTAAAAACTATCAATTTAATTCTTAAGTTTTCAAAAATATTAAAATAATCCTTCATTTTTTTAATCAAACATTACAAAGTTGTTTTAAAGATTGAAATATGTTGCTTTTAGAATAGCCATATGGGTAAGACGTTGTTTTATATATGAAAAAAAAACAATGTTGTGTCACACGAAGGGAAAGGCAGGTGAATAAAACTACCTTTTTTTATTTACTTCTCTACTCTTAGTAGATAAACAGACCTAACTTCTCTTCTTTGCTCCTCTACTCTTCATTTCTCTATCAGTCTTACTTAGGATGCATCTTCACTGACCTCTCTTCTCCTTGTGCTCTTCTCTTTATTTTCTATTGATCTACTCCTCCTTATCCTTCTTTTACATCCTTTAGTTTATCAAGATCTTCAATAGGCATGTAATTTTGAAACCTAAATCCATAAGTTGTTTTTTTTTTTACTTCGTGTTATGCATATTTCATCCTTCATTTACAAAGTATTTGTTCATAAATGCCTAAAACTGAATTAGTATCTATGATTTTGTTAATCTCGTGTTGTGTATAATTCAGTTGTTAGCTTTGTGATATGAACTAAAAATTTTCATTTTACAGGAAACAAAAAGTGATAATAGAAACTAAACATAGTTTAGTATTACATGAACTTTCCTATTATCTGGCACTTGATCTCACCAATAATTTGTTACCCAATCCATTTAACTACTATAAATTTCCAAATTATTTCGTTTTAGCATAAACAATAATGATTCTACTAAACTTTCTAAAAAAATTAATGATTCTACCAATGGTAATTGAGTGTTTAAGTGATCATCCAAATGAGTAAAAACAAAGGTTATACTATCTCATCATATGAATAAAACTTATAATTTATTTAGAAACTAAATAGTAATCTTATCTACCCTCGTCAATTGAGAAGGATTTTTTAGGATGTAAGTTTTAACTAAAAAAATGGAGCCTATTACCTGAGAGTGGAATACTTTTTTAATTATTACATGTATCTTGCCAAAAAATCTATTTGACTAAGATTTGCTGCCATGGAAATGTATCATTTCTACAGTAACATAATCATTTATTTCACTTCAAATTACCTACCTGTAAGAAGAAAGTGTACCTTCGCCATTGGCAGGGAATCTATCTATATAGTTTATAAATTCAGATTGACGTTGATATAATGTTATGAGTGTATCTACAAATATACATAATATGTATCTATTAATTCTTACAGAGACGACCATTCTAAGGGATGCTCTTCTAAATTTGCATTTATAAACTATTTTTAAACTAATAGAAGTTCAAGTAGAATACTTGACCATTGAAAAGTCTACATTGATCAAGTATCCTACACGTATTAAAAGATTAGATTGCAAGGTCCAAATTAATATATTTGACATATTGTAATCAAAAGTGAAAGCCTTGATTAATGCCTTGATACACCTATTACTTTTGTTTTTTCATGATAGAATTGAGGAAATTTAAAATTTGGTTGCATAGTTTGATTTTAAAATAAGGATTAATTATTGGTAAGGAAGTTTAATGTGAACCTTAGGCAAAGTAACCTAAAACACGATTACATGGAAGAGTAAAACCATCTTCAAATTAAGTAGGGAGAAACTTGGCATTAATAGTTAAATATGAAATCTTAATATGCTTGTCTCAAATTTGATGGTTACTACTTAATACCCTAATTTTCCCCTAAGGATAGTTTTGTCATTTTACACATTTTACAAAAAAAAAAAAAAAATCATCACGTCACCAAATTCCTAAAAGTAAAATGATAATTAAGAAGGGGGCTAAAATGATATAGTTTAAATCCTAACTTTGTGAGGAGTAAAACAATGTTTGTAAGTAGAGTCAAATAACAATATTCTCTTCAACTATTTATTTTTTGTCTTCTTATTGAAACGTCCTCTTTTGCACTTGATTCCTTAAATCTGAAGCACAACATGCTATGCTAAATTATTTAAGCCTTGATCTTTATGTTTAAATCATCTCCCACCTCTAATAACTTATAGATAAGTTAATTAATCTTGGTAATACATCATAAAATTTTAAAATAACTTTCTTTTATTACATCTCCGTGATTAATCCTTTTGAAGTTCCTTTATGCACTTAGACTTGGTTTCTCATTATTGGACCTCCCATTCCTTATAATAGACCATGATGATGGATAAAACTAGATGCACGTAGAAATTGACCTCCATTACCCCCTCTCTTTGAAATGATTCATCCTTAATTGACTTGCATCATCAAATGACAAATCAGCAACATTAAAGGTAGCACTCATATTACCATATTCGCGTAGTAAATCTGTCATGTAAGCATTTTCATTGATACTTATATTAACATATTCTCTTAGTAAATCTATCTTGTAAGCATTATCATTTATTCTTTTTAACTCCTTAAAGTTGGAACTTAGATTTTCTTTGTTTAAAAAATCTCTCCTTACGTATATGAACTTAAACCTAATCACTATATTTAAATATAACTTTTACACGTTCCTTATTGGCTTGCTTTGCATATTTATCATTATTTGCTCTATATTAGCTCTTACATGCAGATCTTTCAAAAAATTGACCTTATGCTTAAAATTCAAATTAGCACACTCTTTAGAAGGAAAAGGTAAGATATCCAAAGGAGTCAAAGAATTAAAGCCATAAATAAGTTCTTTTAAAAAAAGAATATGTTGTAGTAGAATAAAAATTCCTATTATATGTAAATTCAAAATGTGGTAAAAACTTCTATCAATATTTCAAGTTCTTTTGAATGATATCATGCAATAAAGAAATAAGTTTCCTATTAACTACTTTAGTTCATCCATCCTTTAAGAATGTGTAACAGTAGTGAAAAAGAGTTTTGTTCTTAACCTACTCTATAAAGTACGCCAAAAATGATTTAAGATTTTGATATCTCTATCATTGACTCCTGTTATAGATAAGCCATGTATTAGTATTATTTTCCTTAAAGAACGAATTAGTGATAGGAATGGCCTCATTCATTTCAGAACATGCACGAAATATACCATCTTTATAAATCTATCAACAATAATAAATATACTATCCTTACAACTTTGTGATGTAGGCAAACATAATATAAAATCCATTGAAATTTGAATACAAGTTTGATTAAATACAAGCAAAAGAGTATGTAATTATGTAGCATAAATTGTGATTTATTTATTTATTTATATGCTATCAAGATAGATTGCACAATTTTCATGTTTGACTAATAAAAATGTTCATACAATATGTTCTAAAGTCTTTTGTACAATACAATTCTCCAGTAAACCTCCCTTATGAGTTTCTCTGACTAACAACTCATATTATGAGCATGTAGGTGCACATAATTTATCTTTCTTAAACAAATAACCATCATACATATAATTCTTACCAAATACACATAAAACATACATCCTAAACTTTACTAATCACAAGCATACTATTCTTTAGTAAACTCAAAACCAAGTAATTTAGTTTGCAATGAATTAAGTAATGCATAACTCCTAGAAAATGCATCAACATTAACATTTTCTTTCCCATTTTTGTATTTAGTCACTTAAGGAAGCATTTCTATAAACTCTAACCACTTAACATGCCTTTTATTAAGACCTTAGGCTTTTATAAACTTAAAATTTTCATGATTAGAATGAATGATGAATTCTATTGGCAACAAATAATGCTACCACATTTGTAAAGTCCTCACTAATGTATATAATTCCTTGTCATAAGGGGGATAATCCAATCTCACCATATCTCCTTATTCTTTCACTTTTATTCTTCCAATTTTTTGTTTATTGAGGGTCCTTTTAGTTCAGCTTTTGTTTCTATTTTTTGTTTATGTTTTTGTATAATTTCATTAGTTTTTATGTGTTTTTTCTTATTTCTATGCTTTTTTATGATGTATTTGTGTATTGAAAAAAAACACAAAAAAAACAAAAATGATCCATGGAAATAAATGGCGCTTATTTTTTTAGCTTCTAATAAGTTTGTTATGTCAATTTTGTTATTTTAGAAGGCTAAAAAATGTTTGGGTTGGGCTGACTTTGAAATATTGACAGCCCTTGAGTTAGTTTTGATTTAATCCTTCTGTTTCATGTGTTAGTTTCATTTTTATTGCTTGAATATTTTATTCACTAATAGATTAAGGCTTCAATAGGTTTGTTATGTTGATTTTAATCTTTTTGGAAGGTTAAAATTGTGTATTTTTTGAGCTAGAATATAAGCACTGAATATTAGACAATTTTAATTTGATTATTTAATATTTTAATCTCATTTTTATTGCATTAATCAATTTTATAATGATCTATTAAGGTGTTAAAAGACTTGTCATATTGTTTATTTGTCTCTAAAATTGCAAAACTATTTTTATTGAAATAGCTTTATTGATATACCATTATAAGTGTGTTTTGGTTACTTATTTTGGAGATTTATCTTGTGTTATTATTGTTATTATTCAAGGCTACTCTTTGTTGTTAAAATAGAATTATTAGGTTTCTTTTAACCTTTAATAAATAATATTTGAGTTTCTTGTGATTATTCAATGTGATTTGCATTGGTTTGTGCCATGTATGAGTATTAGGGAATGTATTAATTTTGATATTACATTAGTTGCATTGTGAGCCCCGTTCAAGCATTGTTTTTTATCAAGCTCTATTTGAGAAGTGGTATGAGATTTGAAGTTTGATTTTGGCATTAATTATGGGAGTTTAATTGTGAAATTAAATTTGTTGAGTTTGGATTTTAATAAAGGGGTTCCTCTTCACCTTTAGTAAAGAAGATTGTTATTTAGTTGAGTTCCTCTAGACATTTTAAATCAAGATATTATGGGCTACTCTTGACTTTAAAGTAAAATTGTAAAGGTTCCTCTTCACCTCCTTTGTAGAAAAAGAAGTGTGAGAGTTACACTTCATCCTAAGAAAGATTTGATTAGTGAAATTCTAACATTAAGTGTTAGGAATAGACGTAGGCTTTAAAGGTTTGGCTGAACTACTATAAAAATCAATTGTGTATCCTCTTTTCTTAACTCTTTCGTTTGTGGAATATTATTGGTTTAAGTAGTTTAAATTATTTAGTTTAGAAGAAAATTCCCTCCCCCTCCCCCTTCTTTTGGGTGTCATGGGATTTACACCTTTGACTCCAATAAATAATCTTGTACAACTTTCATATTGATAGCTTTTGAAGGCATTAAAACAAAGACATTATTAGTAGTAATTATATTTTGTTATCATTCAAATATAGAGTGAAACCTCTTGTAGTTTAATGAAGAGTAATGAATTTTTTATTTAAGAACACAATTTGTCCCATTGCCTTATCATGGATTATACCAGCTCCAACATCATATGAGATCCTTTTCAAGAAGTTAATTTTTAAAAGGCAAATTCAAATAGTTTTCACTAAAAAACATTTGAGACAATGGATAAAACTAACTAGATTGCCTACTCATGAAATCAAACTATCTTCATTTACAATGTTGAACTTACAGCAAGCATCATCAGTCTCTTAAATAACCTTAGGATAAAAATATAAGCCTTTAATCTATCTTTGCCTAAAGTAAGGAATTTTTCTTGCCATCAATTTAATGTAATATATCACTTAAAAAGTTTACTTACTCCTTAAATAAGGCAATTAGGATATCAAATGTGTTTGATCTATCCCTTTTGGCATAGTATTCCCTCTAATTCTACAATCTCAATGGTTAAGATGCCATATATTGATTGGCGTTAAATAAGAGACGTAATTGGTGACAACAACCTTACAATTGAGTGTCACGCCACTCTTTAACCCATTATTAAAAATAATCTAGCTAAAAAGCATTAAGTTTAAAGTGTTAAGCCTAAAATCAAGGAAATGACAATGAGAAGAAGAAACTTCAACAATGAAAATCATACATTGGTAAGCTCAACTTGTAAAAAATGGCAAATCACTAAGTCAGGTAAAGGTTTCAGTTCCCACCAGTCCGTTAAGGTCTACATTGATTGGATCGATTGTGTAGCAATAATGGAAGCAATCTTTATAATAAAAGAATATGAGAATATGCCACCAACCTTATTTAAACTCACGAAGGTGGAAAACAATCCAAACATCTAAGGTTAAAAAAAGGTGGAAAAGTGCTTGAATGTACACTTTAACAACTGGGAAGCGTAAGGATAGAACTATATAATGCTCATTACAAGATGAGGAAGATGTATCAAAATCTACAAATACCATATTTCCCTCAGTATGACACAAAGTCATTTTTTATACACGTAAATTGATGTCATTCTCGCATAGCTCTTCAAAGAGCCACAGTCATGCTTCCCCAAATCATTCACTTCCTCTATTATACAGATCACCACTAAACCCAAACGTAAATTTATTAACAACAATACATCAAGTAACCCCAACCAAGTTATGCTCCATGCACTCAACATACTTGAAACAATAAGAACAATGACAACAACAGCAATAACTATAACGATAACAGTAAGGGCAATACGAGCCACTACGACACAAACAGCCTTAAGTAACAGTACGTTTGCAACGGTTTAAAAAAACGTTGCTAAAAGTTATTATAATGCAACACATTTTAAAGTGTTGCCTTTAATAACATAAAAAGGCAACGCTAATCATAATTTGTTGCTATAAAATGAAAAGGCAACGAAATTAAAAAAAATATTGCTTTAAAATCTTAGACTGTTGTTATAATTAAAATAGTTTTAAACAACATTCAAACTACTTTTTTTGAAAAAACAATAATCAAAGTGTCGCCATATTTTATATTTTATATTGTATATTGTATATTTTATTTTTAAATTTAACTTTAAAATATTTTAATATAAGATAATGGATATTTTCAAATATATCAAAATTTTT
>JAOXYD010062899.1:0-12903 GCA_028565735.1 Pinacopodium congolense | reverse complement strand
TAATTAAGTAATCAATTCCCCGTGGGATCGACACTTGGAGTTTTAAATTTTACTCCACTTTATTACTTTTGCGATAGGTACACTTGCCTCAAAAGTACATTGGTTTTAAAAGTAAAAATCATTTCAAACACCCGTTAATTTTAAAGTCACCTAACCAATGCAACATTCACATAATGGCTATATAAAATGACTTGAATAGTTGGTATTGTGAATATTGGGTTACCTTTAATGATTTTGTGTCTTGCATGTAATAAAAATTATTTTTTGATCATGATAGAGTTGAGAATTATGAAATAGATTAAAAGTATTGATTGAATTTTATTACATCCAATTATTTTTCAACTTTTGATCAAGATTTTTTTAATTAGAACGTTTAAGTCATTACTTGAGGACAAGCAATAGTTCAAGTGTGGGATAATTTGATAGGTATTTATTTCATCCTTATTTTAATGTTTAAGTGCTTGATTCATGTTTTTTTTGAGTTTACATGCAGATTTGACCTTAAGACATAAATATAAGTTAAAAGAGTCAAGTTTTGAGTAGAATTAAAGCAAAATTGGAATTATAAAAGGTGTGGAATAAATTTTAGGACTTAGAGCATCATGTTATGAGGTTCTACACCAAATTGCAAGGTCATATGACATGCAATGAAGATTGAATAAAGAAAAAAATAATACAAGCTCAGTTGAACATTAGATTTGGTGCAGGTGAATTTGGTTATGCATTAGATGTAGTTTTAGAGCTCAAATCATTTTGAAACTTTAAGGAATGTAAGAACATAACGTGAAGAATCTACGTACCAGATTGTATGGCTATTAGAGGTATATAAAAGGAGTTAGAGCAGAAAAGGAAATGAGGGATAGAAGTTGTCAATTTCTAGGACTAAAATGAATTTTGTAAAACAACGTTGTTATTGTGAGTTTTAAGGGCAAAATTGACGAAATTACTCCTAAAACAACTTAAACCATAGAGATAACCTATAAAAGGGAACATATGGGCCAAATTTATCACTTTTGGCTCTCAATTGGGCAGCCTTTCATCTTCTTTGTATTTTCCTTAGGTTTTAGTGTTTTTTTATGTTCGTTTCATCTCTTTTCAGATTTTGCTCTTAGATTTTATGTTTAGGCTATAGAACTTTAGTTTACAACTTGGTTATGCTGATGTTTTACTATTTTCCTTTATTTTCTCATGAATTTTCTTTTAGGTTTGTTAAATAATTGTTGAATCTTAGTTTATGGTTAATATAGTGTTATTTTTTAAAATTTTCAGCCTTGTTCTTGATTTCATCCTTATGATTTCTTCATTTCTTTTCTATTTTCTTTTAAGTTCATATTGTGTTTTGTTTATTTTTGTTATGTTAGTGTAATTTTAATTGGGTTTGAAGGTATTTGATGGATTTATGGATGATAATTGTGAGAATTGGAATGGGTCTTAAATGGGCATTGTGATTTATATTAGGATTAAATTGGAATTTGAAATTAATGCCATGAATTATGGACTAATTCATAAGATTGGTCATAATAGGTGTAATTTCTAGTTCAATTGCTAAGATTTAGCTTTTGATCCATAATTGTCATTAGCGAAATCCATAAGTGGCGATAGGTTAATTAATTTTGTAGGTAAACTTAATCACTTAACCTAGAATTTTAGTTCTCTAAATTACATAATCCGAGCTTGTGAGAATATGGCTTAGGTTAATCGTTTCATAGTTCTTAATGCTATTACACTACTAAATCCAAAGAGCTTGTTCTAGGTTATCGCATAGCCAGGGGTAAGTTTTTTATTATATAGTACTTATCTAAAATTGGAGAAACTTAGGATGCAAGAGTTTCTTTGCGTCTATAGGCTAACATCTTAAGTATGACACAATCTTTAGGATTTATTTGATTGATTATAATTCATGAATCGGGAAGATACCTTCTACCCATCCCTTTGTATTTGTTATTTGTTTCTTATCTTATTGTATTATTATTTGTTTTTTTTTAATTTTGTTAGTTGGATTCTACTTCCTTTGCATCTAAGGGTTTTATTTCTTTTTCTTTTTCTTTGCACAATATTATGAATAGTCACAAACACAACCAGTTCTCTATAAAACTAGCCTTGACTCGCCCTACTTCAGAGTTACTTAGGTTAGTTAAGAAATTTTATTATTTAGTGGTCTACAATAGACCCACTACTAAGGTCATCATCTTGCAAGCTCGGATCATGTAATCAAAATAATCAAAACACTAAGTTAAATTTATTAAGTTCAATATACAAAATCAATTAACTTATTGCTATTAATGGTAATCGCTGATGATAATTATGAATTAAAAATTAAAACGTAACAATCGAACTAGAAATCATAAATAGAATAGTCGATCCTACAATAAAATCCCTAATTTTTGGCATTTAATCGAAGTTCTGGTCCAATCTTAGTATAAAACACAAAATCCATTTAAAACCCAATTCAAATACCATAATTAGAACCCATTCATCCTTTAAATATCTTTTAACCTAGGAGCAACTAGCTAAACATAACGAAATTAATAATAACAAAAACTGAAATTGCAGGGAATAAAAAGAAAACAAGATTAACAAGGTTGAAATTAAAAATTTAACATTAAACTATCAAAAATCAAAGTTTCAACAAGTAGTTAAACAAAACTCAAACAAAATACATAAAAAATAATATTAAAATAACAACGATTGTAATGAAATCAACAAAATAGAAAGTATTCAACTCCTAAATAACTAGTCTAACAGCAAAACATGAAACCAGATGAAAAGAGAATAAGAATAACCCAAAAATCTAAGAAAACTAAGAAGAAACAAAGAGAATGCCCAAATAAGAGACAAAAGTGACGAAATCTACCTTCTTTAATTGTTAAATAATCCTCAATTAGGATTTAAGTTTATTTAGAAGAAAAAGACGTGGTTGCCCTTACGTTTTGTGGAGAAATATCATTTTCTAAATGTTCAATGACCTTTAATAGTATATTAATAACTCCCTATCCAAATCCCATTAGACATCCTGATGTACAACCATTAATCTCGTATACTCTCCTTTTCTTAAAGAGACCTTAACTTAACTCTCATCTCTTCTTTAGCATTCTTCAGATAGAATTATCACTTAAGTTCTTTCTTAAATTTATCCTATTTACAAATGATGAATTTACCTCCCTCTCTCTATATTACCATACCTCCTTCTCTACCATACCATCGTAGTATCCTCAAAATAAAATATGATGATATCTATCTTCTTGGCATCCTCTATAACACCAAGTGTCCTAAAGTATTACTCTAAACTCTAAAGGAAATTATCATTTTCATTTTCATTTCTTAATTCACTATATTACTTAGGCTTTGAAATATTCACTTTTATAGGAGTAGCAACTATCGCAAGCAAAGCAATACTTCCCCCTTGAACAATTGTCTTTTTGAAAAGGACTAGTCCTTCGTCTCTTGAAACTTATTGGAGATTCTCTTGAACTCTTTCCTTAATAGACCAACCTTAATTAGGAGAACTCCTTCCAAAGCCTTTATTTGTTCTAGACATTTAGCAAGAGCTTTGTTCAAGGCATCTTACGTCTCTTCATAAAGCTCTTCTCTTACTTCCTCGAGCTCCTCCATGCTTTAGTCCATCACTTCAAACGTTTCATGTCCTTCAACTATTACAAATTCCACCCTTACGAACCTAACATCAATGTCTATGAAGACTTCCATTCAACATAATCTCCTTCACTTTAAGTGCTTTATGAGTTCCTCAATGTAGGTAGAATCATTTCCTAAATCTACCAACTTTTAGCAATTTATCCCCAATAGTTCTAACTTTAACTCTAATACTAATTGTCATGGGTTCAGTCTTTTTTTACTAACGAACCATGCAACACTAGAAAACTCACTTGGTAAAAATTACTAGTTAGCCTTCATTCAAGTGCTATACATAACACTTAGCTAAAGGGAATTAATAAAGATGACAAAAAAGGAAAACAAATAATAATAAAACTTGGGAAAAACTTTTATTATTCAAGAATTTTATACAAGTTATTCTCATCAATGTTACAAATGAAATCTGTAAGTTATTTATAGTCCTCCACCTTTTCAATGGATAATTAAGATTAATTTAATATATTGGTATATATATATATTTCAATACAACTCTTTATATTTCAAGAACATAATAGATATATATTTACTTATTTATAAGGTTCTATAATCTTCCACCTATCACTAGATTTATCGAAATAATTTTAGAAAATTTTAAGCTCAAACGAAGAATTTCAAATAGTATGTGACAATTAGAAAGCCTTGATGTTATTGGCTAAAAATACATTGGTTTTAATACATGATTTGCTATATTTTGATCATTTTTAATGCATAAACCACATCAATTGAGAGATATTCTTCCTAGTTTAAAATACATAATGATTTTGGAGCAAATTGGAGGAACTAAGAGATAATTAGAGCCAAACAGAGTAAAGAAAATGCAGATCAGAGAGCTAAATGATGGTTGTGAGGCACATGAGTGGCATCGTTTAGCTCCTGAATAAAACTCCATTTAAGTCATGTTCAGGACTTAAAGGGTGGTATAATAATGACATTGTTTAGCAATAATCTAACCATCGTTTAGGTCACTGTACGTGTCGTATTTGTCATTTTTAAAGGCAAACAAGGTCAAATTACTCCAAAAAGCTTCCCAAACCCTAACAGTAGTGATTGGAGATATAAAAACTCAATTTTCATCATTCTAATAGTTCAAAATAGCTTTAGATCAATCAAACAATCATATAGTTAGGTTTTTTCATAGTTTTCTCTATTTTCTTTTCATTCTCATTCTAGTTGGCGATTTAGCTTTAGAAGAGCATTCAAGTGATGGGAATACATAGATTACAATAGGGAGTGACTCTTTGTATTAGGTTTTTATTATTTTCATTTTTTCACTTTTTTTTTACTCTTTTTACATAAATTATTCAATGAATATGCTTTATTTGATTTACTGTCTATTTTTATTGATTAATAAGTGTGAGTAATCTTATTTGGTTTAGTTTAGGAGAATATTTTGGTTAAGAACAAATCTAGTTAATGAGATTTTTGCATTAATTAAGTGCTTATTTCTTCTGATTTAGCTTGATCACCTAGGTTGGAACATTAAATAATTTGAATTATGTGAATGTTGGGTTTTAATTATTGGAAAATGTGCAACATACTTGAATCTAAGAATGGACCAAACCTTAGATTCTTGTGTGAGGATTCCTAAATTTAACCAACTTAGGTTTAGACTTCTTAATTTTCATGTCTTTTATTCCAAATTATTTACGAATCTAGGTAATTTGAGTTTAAAAGAGATAAGATGTTTCTATGATCACTCATAATATCTTAATTATGTGAAGTAGGTTCTAATTCATATCATTGTACACTCTTAAGTGATCAACCTATTGAAATTTGAAGCATTAACCAGTTATTAATTTTGGATAAGTCCTAGTCATTAAACCCTATCGGGTTGCATTCTTTTTATTGTTTCGTCATTTTTAGTTTTAAATTCTTATTCACATCAATCAAAACTTCAGTTATCTAAGTAAATTCCTCATCGTTTAATGTTATATTTTCATACTTTGGTCCCTTGATTAATATATTCAGTTTACTCTATTTTATACTACTTATCAATAAGGTGTACTTGCTTTTAGTTTTCTAAGTTAGATTGGATTTATTTTGCTTTTATGTAGATGTCAACAAGTTTTTGGTGTCATTATCGAGGAACTATTTGTGAGATATTAGGTTTAGATGGTATTGATTTTCTCAAATTTATTTCTTATTTCATTTGTTTACTTGTTTTAGTTGATTATTTAATTTCTTGGCATGTTTTATTTCCTATTTTTAGTGCTTTTATTGCTTTCTTTTTGTTTGTTTTATCTTATTTATACACACTCGTAGTAAAAAGCCTAATAATTTTTCGTTTGATACTGAGATTGAGAAAATTACTATCAGATTACGCAAGAAAGCTAGATTGGATCAAAGTAACAAGATAAACGAAGAAGAGGTTAAAGAAGATTAGTTTGAGAGTGAAACACAGTTTGTAGATATGGTGCATCGCAAGGAAGAGATTATGCAACATCCTGATGAGAGATGGGAACTAAACATGATAGATTTGACCATAGGTCACAACAACTGACCTATTCATATCATAGTGAGGCCTAGGGTCACAACTACTAACTTTGAGATCCCTTACGATATTATATCTATGGTCAAGGTGTCTATGTTGAGGATTACCCTTGGAGGATCCAAACACCCATTTGGAGACTTTTCTGGATATTTGTGAAACTAAATGAGGTGTCGAAAGATGTAGTGAAACTGAGGTTGTTCCCATTTTATCTGAAGGATAAGGTGAGAGCATGGTCAGCTAATTTGTAGCCAGGGTTGATCGCTATGAGATAATGAAACTTTTTCTAACCAATTTGTTCCTGCCTATCGAGGTTGCCAAGATGAAGTTATAAATCACCTCTTTCATTCAATACAAGAATAAAAACTTATATAAGACGTGGGAGCGATGCAAAGAGATGTTACCACGGTGTCCAAGTCATAAGTTCTCTACATGGCGACAAGTTAGCACTTTCTATACAAGAGTGACACCATTGACTAAAAGCACAATAAATGCAGTAGTAGATAGTAGCTTGACGAGGAAAACATCAGAGCAGGCCTATAGGTTAATTGATGAGATAGCCACTAAGAGTTTTTAGTAGTAGACAGTAGATTGATGAGGAAAACATCAGAGCAGGCCTATAGGTTAATTGATGAGATAGCCACTAATAGTTTTTGGTACCATACAAAGAGGCATTCCTAGGAGACCTATAGGAACTCATATAGTAGAAAATTCAGTAGCCTTAGCAACTTAGATGGAGGTTTTTACGAAGAAGTTGGACATTTTAATATACTGTGTAAAGGTAGGTCCGAGTTCATCTATGAAGATCTGAGCTGTATATGAGCATTTTAGAGGAAACTCCTATTCATCTTTAGAGTGTATAAGCATTGTAGTGGAGACTCTCATCTATCTTCAGAGTGTCAAGTTAGGAACCCCCTTTGTACAGGAGCAAGAAGAGGCTCATTATGTGTATAATTATAATATGTAAAGAGAGGATCCATATTCTAACACCTATAATTTAAAGTAAAGGAATCACACCAACTTCTCTTGGAATAACAATCAGATGGCATAGGTACAACCTCACCTCTAATGTTTAGAGACTAGCACCTCTAAGTTTCAAGGCTTTGATTTCCAGGCTACTAGAGAAATCCAAACTTGAAGAGCTACTTATGAAATGCATCTCTAACACTGAGGTTCAAGTATAAAATCAAGAAACATCTATTAGAAATCTTGAAAACCAAATGAGTTAGATTACAAGTTTATTGAAGGAAAGGACTTCGAGTTTATTGCCTATAACCACTGAGGTCAAACCGAGGGAGTAGCAAAGGCAAGCTCACTAAAGAGGGGAAAACAACTTAAGGGTATTGAGGAGACGCAGAAGGATGAAAAAGTGGAGAAAAGTGATGAAGTAGAGAATCAAGAAGCAAGCAAGGAGGAAAAGGAAGAACAAACTGTAAAGGAGGATCATCCTAGATTATTTTCTGACCCCATCACTAATTCGATATGACATAAGATCCCTTATCCTCAGAGATTAAAAGGTAAACAATTAGATAAACAATTTGGTAGATTACTTGAAATTTTTAGGAAGTTACATATTAGCATTTCCTTTGCTGAAACTATAGTATAGATGTCTTCCTATTTTAAGTTTTTTAAGGAAATCTTGTCCAATAAGAGGAGTCTTGAACAGTGTGTGATAGTGAAGCTAAATGAGGAGTGTCCAACCATTTTATAGAAGAAGTTGCCACCAAAGCTTAAGACTATAGAGAGTTTTACCATTCCAAGCATTATTGGAGATTTGCATATAAATAGGGCCTTGATGGATTTGGGTTCGAGGATTGACTTGATGCCTCTTTTTATTTTTATGAAGCTTGGGTTAGTAAAGCATAAATTCACCATAGTTTCACTCTAGTTATTGGATAGGTCCATCAAATAGCTAAGGAGAGTCATCAAGAACTTGCTCATGAAGGTAGAAAAGTTCATCTTTCCAATGGACTTCTTAATCCTTGACATGGAGGAGAATCGAGACATCTCCGTCACTTTTAGGAGACCTTATATGGCTACAACAAGGACTATAATTGATGTGCAGTGTGGAAAGCTCATCTTCAGGCTTTAAAATGAAGAGATAGTGTTTAATGTGTTTGACGCAATGAGGCATCCAGCTACTCTTGACCCTTGTAATTTCATTGATATATGCTATCCCGATATTGACCATTCCTCTATTTTTTGTGATGGATTATTGAAAGAAGAGGTGCAAGTCGTACTTAAAGAATTAGGTAAGGACTTTCAAGAGGATTTAGGAGCATAAAGAGCTAGTGTGGAGCACATTTATTGAGCATAGTATTAAGCTTACGAACCTTTCCAGAGATCAGACAATCCATTACCTAAACTATTAATTAAGTAGCCTCCAACTCTTGAATTCAAGCCTTTGCCTACTCATTTAAAGTACACATTGATAAACTCACCTAAATACTTAGTAGTTGTTATTTCTTCTTGTTTGATAGATACCATAGAGAAGAGGCTTGTGAGGGTGTTTACATGTTTATGAAGTATGGAAGTAAGGCATTAGTGTAGCCCTTGAGACAACTCCACCCCCATATGAAGGACATAGTTCAAGATGAGGTAGTGAAGCTTCTAGATGTAGGTATTATCTATCCTATCTCTGATTTTAGTTTGGTGAATCCTATATAAGTGATGCCAAAGAAAGGAGACACCACTATTATGCAAAATGAAAAGAATGAGATAATAGCCACTAGGAAAGTAATTAGGTAGAGAATGTGTATAAATTATAGGAAATTAAATGATTTCACTCAAAAAGACTACTTTCTTTTGCCTTTTATTGATTAGATAATTGAGAAATTAGCTAAACATCAATTTTATTATGCCCTAGATGGATATAGTGGTTATTTTCATATTCTGATAGCCCCAAAAGATTAGGAAAAAATAACATTTACATGTCTCTATAATACATTTGCATATAGACACAGGCCTTTTAGTTTATGTAATACTCCAATTACATTTCAAAGATGCATAGTGACTATTTTCTTTGACATGCTTAAAACTTACATTGAAATTTTTGTGGATGAGTTCTCTGTGTTTGGCAATTCATTTGATGCATGTTTAGATAACTTAGATAAAATCTTAACCAAACGTGAAGAGATCTATTTAATACTTAATTGAAAAAAATGTCATTTTATGGTTCAGGAGTGCATTGTTCTAAGCCATAAGATATGTAACAAAGGCATAGAGGTAGACTCAATTAAGATTAATGTCATTAAGAAATTTCCTCCACCTAACAATGTTAAATTTATTAAGAGTTTTTTAAGCTATACTAATTTTTACCGTTATTTTATTAATTATTTTTCAAAAATTGCTAGACCTTTAATTGAGTTACTTGAAAAAGATATTGTGATTGATTTTGATGATGACTGATGACATCTTTTTATTTATTAAAAAAAAACTTGTGATTTCTCCTATACTTGTATTTCCTAATTGGTCTCTTCTATTTAAACTAATGTGTGATGCAAATGATTTTGCAATGAGGGCTATGTTGGGCCAAAGATAAGGTAAGCTCTTTTACTCTATTTATTATGTAAGCAAGACGTTTAATAGTGCATAATGCCACTACATCACCACTGAAAAGATATGTTGGAGGTTATGTTTGTTTTTGATAAGTTTAGGTCTTATTTGGTTTTACTATCAAGTACTTTAAAGCTGTATGGTTAGCATAAACAATGAATTTAGACAAAATCAAATGCAAAACTAGGATTTATTATATGTGTTTTACTTTTACAGGAATTTGATATCAAGCTAAAGGATAAGAAGGAGGTTGAGAACCTCGTAGCTAATCACTTGTTAAGAGGGAGCGTAACCAATAAGGACATCAAGGAGATTTTTCTTAATGAGTGCCTCATAATTATTATAGCTACTCTATAGTTTGTTGATTATATTAATTACCTTGTTAGTAATATCTTTCCTCCTGATTTTCTTATTCTCAAAAGAAGAAACTTATGTCAAAGGTAAAATACTATCTATTGATGACTCTTTTCTTTATAAGATTTTTGTGGATGAGATAGTCAGGCATAGCATTCCTAAAGAGGAAATATCCTCCATTTTCCATCGTTATCATTCTAGAAAGGCTAGAGGGGCATTATGAGGCATCTACGATAATGTATAAGGTTGTAGAGTATGATTTCTATTAGCCCACATTATTTAAGGATGCATATGAATTTTTTAAGTCTTTTGATAGGTGCTAAAAGGTTAGGAACATAATTAGGAAGCATGACATACCATTAACTAACATTTTAGTTTGTGAGGCTTATGATGATTAGGGTATTGAATTCATGAGGTTGTTTTCTAAGTCATGTTCCAATCAATATATTTAGGTTGTTGTTGATATGTTAGTAAATGGGATGAAGTAGAAGTATTGTCCACAAATAAGAATAGAGGTTTTATTAGATTCTTAAAAAGGAACATTTTCACACATTTTGGAACATTTAGGTCATTATTAGTGATGGCGATCACATTTTTGTAACAAACTATTTGATTCATTAATGGTTAAGTATAGAGTGACCTATAAGGTCACTACACCATAATACCCCCAAATTAGTAAGCAGATTGAGGTCTCTAATAAGGAATTGAAGAAAATTTTATAGAAGACCATTAATGCTTTCATGCGAGATTGGCCATTAAAGTTAGATAATACACTTTGGGCATATAAGATTAGATTTAAAAAACTTATAGACATGTCACTATTTAAGATGGTGTATAAAAAGTCTTGCCACCTTCCAATTAAGTTAGAGTATCATACATATTAGGACACTAAACTTTTTAACTTTGATTTATCTTATGTAGGTGCCAAAAGACTTATGCAGCTTCATACACTTAAAGGGTTCAAGTCTGACTCCCACCATAATTTGGGGTTGTATAAAGAGTGAGTGAAGAGATGACAAGATAAGAAGCTCTTATATAAGGACTTTAGAGTGGACAATTAGAATTGATTTATAATTCTTGTCTTCATCATTTTCTAAGGAAACTTAAGTCATGGTGGATTGGTCTATTTAAGGAAACAAAGGTCTTCCTATTTAGGGTTTTGAAGGTAAGAACAGAATATGAGACCCCTTTCAAGGTAAATGACCAGAGAGTAAGTTATAGATGCCCAGGTTAATAGAGGATATAGGTGAAACACTTTTCTTTCTAGAGTCTTCCTCATCTCCTCATTTATTTTTTATAATGTATTTTTCATAGGGCTTAGGATTTAATTTTAGTTTTTAATTTTGTTGCATTGTTATTTTTATTTAATGTTTTTCCTTTATTTTAGTTGTTCTGAGTTCTTTTAAATGTTCTGTTCAAATGGTTGCAAGATGTTGTTGGAACTTCTTTTCAGGAGAGTTTCTTTTCTTTTTTTCCTTCTTATGTGCTTTATGTTGATACCATGAACATCAGGGACATTGTTCAAATTAAGTGTAGGGGGAGGAGGCAATGAGATGATAGTTCTGCTACAAGACATACATTTGGATTTTTGCAAGTCTTATTGTAGCTAACTTGGATATTTCATTGAAAATCATGCTAAGGTTGATTAAATGTTAATCAGTATATCTTGATGAGATGCATGTGATTAGTATAGTTAATATATATTAATTCTTATTTGATCATGGCTTTTCTTAATTACAGTTGTGAATATATGATGGAATTGATTCCTTTTTCATAATGCTAAGTTAAAAGAAGCTTTATTTGGATTTTTGTATGAATTTGGAGTAGAAATTAAGATATGAATTCAATTATTTAACTTAATTTAAAAGTCTGTGCAACTAGTTATGAATATTGATGAACAAGGACATTTGGTTTGCATCATGACTTTGGAAAATGGATGCTTGATGATCGTTAAGATGTTCTATGTATAAATGAGTAATAATTCACTTAGTTAGCTTTGTACCATAAAAAGGTTAAACTTAAAGTGTAGTGTTAGTAATCAATTAGTGTGAGGTGACTTGGTTAAGTAACAGAGGATGTTGATGACAAGGTATTCACTCTCATGTAAAAATAACAAGCCTAAAATGCTGAAACAATAAATTGCATGAATTATATATATATATATATATATATATATGTCCGTTTTATATATAACATTATTTTTTGTGATTTGAGTTGAGGTTCGAAGAATGCATTAGGGAAATTGAGTATAATTATGAATCAATGAGAATGATTGGTTGCATAATACTTGTTGAACCAAGGGAGCTTCCAATCTTAGTTTTGATGATAACAAAACATGCTTAATCACTAATGGTTTGAATTTATGATGATAATCTTAAAGATAGGAATGTTTCAAGAAGAATCCATTATGGAAAGCTTGGAGTTTAAAGGTCAAATTTAAAGATAAGGGCAATTCAACTGAATTGGAAGTTTCAAGACCTTAGATAGGTTGTTTCAAATGTGTTTGTAAGTTTTACTTACTGCTCAATTGACCTAAGGGCTTAAGTTTGATCATGCATTGCATTGAAATGTCAAAAGTGCATTTTATCTCAATTCATAGGCCAAATCTTGTGTTTGCATTGTTTTAAGATGTTTGAGCATTCATATAGCTTCAATACATGATTTTAAAAGTGTTTGAAACCTTAATTATCAGTAGGAACTTGTTTGGAATTATTTGGAGTCAATTGTGTAGAATATTCTGTGTTTTCTGGACATTAACGGCGGGTTGTTCATCCATAAACGGCACCCTGTAGAGTGCCGTTGTACCCTGTCTCCAGAAGGCATCAACGGCGGGCTATTCTTAAGCTCAGCGACGC
>JAOXYD010062888.1:0-12904 GCA_028565735.1 Pinacopodium congolense | reverse complement strand
CAATTATTCTTTTTTGTAAATTCCATTCATCATCAACTTAATGACATGTTACACATAAATATGAATGTGTTTACCAATA
The DNA here is from genome assembly GCA_028565735.1 of Pinacopodium congolense. Classification (NCBI taxonomy): domain Eukaryota; kingdom Viridiplantae; phylum Streptophyta; class Magnoliopsida; order Malpighiales; family Erythroxylaceae; genus Pinacopodium; species Pinacopodium congolense. The sequence continues at coordinate 12,825 of JAOXYD010062888.1, read as the reverse complement.
ATCACTCCAAATATCATAACATAAAGAAACACGACCTTTAAAATTATGAAAAAAATTTTGCAATGCAACTTTGCTTTTTTTATAAAAATTTTTAATTATTCGTATTAAAGTAGTTCGTGAAATTCTTTTTGCAGAAAGATTTAATACATTTTGACAATAAGTTACGAAATTTAATTTTTTACCAAAACTAAATAAAAGATGTTCAACTGAAACTAAATTTGCTAAATTTTTACAATTTTTATTATCACTATATTGAAATAAAGAAGTAGAATTAGGAGACGCATACTCAGTTATTTGTGTTTGAGATTTTGAGGTACCTACCTCCATTGGATGTTTGGTGTTCAAATGGTTGCGGAGAGTTCCATATCTTCTTCTACTCTTCCATTTGAATCCATGTTCATAAAAGTTGCAAATTGCGTTAAATATTTTTTCTTTACTAGTTGCAACCTTTTTATAATGCTTATCGAATATATCTGATTTTATCGGAGGCTTTTGTACTTTTGGTATAGGATTGGATTGTTGACTTTTTTATACACTGCCATCTTCATCATCATCACCAACCTCCACATCAATAGATGGAAATTGTGTATCATTGATTCCGAGCTAAAAATTTGATTGATATGAATTTTGTATCCTCCACTTATTTTCCCTTACTCGTTGTTCTTAAAGAAGACATTTTTGTAATAATAGAGTTAACAATACTAATAAAAAATAATAGATGTAATAATAATTAATAAAACAATTGTGATTTGTAGAAATATGATATTTGAGAGACTAGAGAGAGAGAGAGAGAATCTTGTAATTGTGTGTGAAAGTTATAGAATTAAAAAGTATTTATAAAATTATAATTATAGTTTAAAAAAAAACATAAAAGAAATTGTTGGAGTCAACGGTTGAAAAAGAAATCGTTGACTCCAATAGTGCCACAGTCTCAATCGTTGGAGTTTGACTCCAACAGTTTTTTATTTTATTTTTATTTTTTTATAAACTTTAATTATAAATTATAAATAGCTGGTCCTTTTAACTTAATTTTTTTTACATATAATTAAAAGCTTTTTCCCTCTCTCTCTCTCTCTCTCTCTTTTTCTTAAATATCATATTTTATCTGCAATTCACAATTATTTTATTAATTATTATTATTATTTTATATGTATACATATATATTTTCTATTAAATAAAATTTCATATAATGATATAAAGTTACATATATATTTTTTAAAATAATTTTTAATATAAAATTAACGTTTGTTTAATTTTTAAAATATATTTTTAATTAATTAATTGACAGTTTATAACTGCGAATAAACTGCCGATTAAAACCACCGGTTTACAGTTTTTAAATTAATTTAACCGTAACCGAAATTGTTAATAACGGTTTCGGTTACGATTTAAAACCGTTGATTACGATTACGGTTTTTGAACCATAACAGCCGGTTAGAAATCTAACCGTGGCCAGGACTATAAGCATATATATGAAACCATCAAATGAAGTATAACAATCATAATGCATGCCAGAGAAAATTTTATCAACACACTTGATCACATTATTGCGAATTCTAATGTACAAAAATAAACAAAAGTAACCTTGAGATTACATGTTATAGAAACTCTACTATCAACACTTCTTAGACGTCACTGTTGCAAAATTGGGGGTAACTAACCTAAAAAATTGTGTTAAAAGAAGTCAAACCTCACTAAGTAAGCTCATACTATCCTACAATATCCAATAATATACTCTCACGCAATAATGTACCGAGACGACAATATGCACACATAGATGATGCATGACAAATCAAATCCAATATCCAATTAATTGTGGAGAAGAAATATATGTAGGACCCTTATTTCTATAAATCAAATCAATGTAAAGTAAATATTAAATATAAGAAATATATTATAATAAATAAAATTCAGTACAGAGAGTATATCGAACAGATTTATTGTAGCCCATTCAAAAATAAGAAAGTGGATTTAACTAGCGAGTCAGGTCTAGACTAACTTAGTGAATATAGGTAAAAAAATATTGGATTTGATAAATATTAATGCAATTAATTATTTCAAGACCGAATTAAATGGAATTGATTGGGCTCTTCTACTTCATTTTTCTTTTTATTTATTCATTCATATTTATTTATTTATTGACTATTAGAATTCTATTATCCTCTTTTTTATTCATTTCTTATTTACAAGAGTAAAAAGAAATAAATATAAGAAATGAGACCGTGTGCCCAGCATCCTAGTAAATAAAGCATTTTTAGCGAATAAGGGGAATCGAACCCACATTTTTTTAAGGAAAGGTGATTTCACTATATTTCTGACTAAAGACATGAAAGCAAAAACCTATGGGGTTGCTAATGTAATTGGATAGCTATCACCGAAACTCTTCTTTACATTGGATGGTTTGGTGTTTTAATGATCTCTACTTTATTGACTGCAACTTCTGTATTTATTATTACTTTCATTATGACACCTCCAGTAGATATTGATGGTATTCACATCAATGTAGTTACATATAAATCTAGAGCAATAGCATGATGAACCAAAAAGTCATTGGGCCCTTTTGTTAAAAATAATGAATTATTATTTTAATTAATAGCATTTAACCAATCGAGCAACTATATGCTTTGGCCTGCATTGGAAGCTGGACTATTTGTTGAAGTTAAAAGTACATTAAAACCATAAGAAGTTTTGCGAGGAGTAGATTGTATCCATTAGATAAATACGGTTTCAATCAAGATTTGTTTCTCCAACACATCAACAGTAAGCGTCACATCAATAATATACATGTCAAACAAGTATCTTATCAGGAGCCAAGAATAACTAGGATCGATTCATACGTTAGCTTAACATTATATCACAATCTTCTCTCATAATCAAACCACTACGCATTTAATCTTGATATCTACTCATTAGGTGACATGTCTTGCAGAATTTTCCTTTGCCATAATCGCAATCAAAAACACAATTTAGATATTAATAACACAACTTCATAAGCAAACACTTAATCATTCAATGATCATTACAAATGCATGCAGTACCCATTTGTGTGTACTTAGGTATCGCGATAATATTCATATAGACATCACTATAATGGATGTGTAACTAATATATGGTAAAATTTCACTTGACGACACAATAACAAAAGAGAAAAAAAGAAAGAGCTTCACTCAATAGGCATATATATATATATATATATATGTATATCGTTATTATCTCATACACATCTACATATAAGTGAGGTATTCTTCTAAACCTAAAATATCATCGTCTATCTAACTTGAATCATGTTCAAAGGCTAGTATGAATTCTATATTAGCAAGTAGATATAGACTTATCCAATTAATATATTTATCTATCTAAACCTCAAAATGTGGGTCCCATTCTTGACATACTTAGAAAATAAGAAAGAAAATACCTCAATCAATTCCATTTAAAAGGTATTGGGCTTAATGAAAAATATAGGGCTCATTAGGTTTACTATGAAGTCTACGTATGTAATTCGTTCTATTCTTGCTTAAACTTCCATGATCTTTAATTTAAAAACTATTAAGAATTTCAACATATCATAATTATAAAATTTAATCCTAATAATTTTTTAAAAATTATTAAAAATATTTTTGGACTAGTTGGAAAACTTTGACCATGCCAACACGTGGGGACCATGTACTGTTATGCCGTTATATTAACTCTAAAATACCGATCTCCTCTCCTTCTTTACAATGGTACCTACCAAGCTTTATAACTTTTCCTGATTTAGGTGAATTGAAGCTTCAAATGTTAAAGGTGAACCATCTCCATTTACCTTTTAAACGATCCAATCACCATTTATTAATACTTCATTCTTATGTTTTTGGAGCTATTAGAGATGATGATGATATTGGTTTTGCTCAAAATAACTGAAAGTAAAGAATGATGACTTACTTAAAGAGGCCAAAATTTCCATTCTTTATTTCTCCAAATATAAGTTGATTTTATTAAATCAATTTTGGGAAAAGGATAGAGCATATCAAGGGTTTTCCATTGAATCCTAAATTGATAGATTTGGTGGTTGGTTATAGTTGTTGGAAAATGAGTATATGTTAAGAGCTTTAGGAAAGGTTTCAAAAATTAGAAATAACACTTACAATCTTTCTTAAGAATATAAATACACATATCTCTTAATTGATTATAGTTTATTTTGGTCCTCATATTCGAGAATGATGAACCAATGAGATTATAATATAAATATGTTGATATTTAGGATAAGAAAATTTAAGTCTTTACATTTTCCCCCCTTAAAAAAGTTTCACCCTCAAATTTTACATTAATTTTCTATTGAGGAAATAATTATAGACACAACTATCATATTTCTCGATCGGTCTCCTAAGTAATCTCCTCGACATAACCATTCCTCCACATCACCTTAACCATAAAGATCTACTTTGACCATAACTATGGTAGTAAAGAATCCAAAATGGCTACTAGTTCTTCTCTGTAGGTCAAGTTCTCGTTTATTTTCACACTTTGAGGTTGAAGTACGTGAGAAGGATCATAAACGTATTTATGAAGCATAGAGATGTGAAATATTAGGTGGATTTAGGACATATTTGAGGGTAACACTAATCAATATGCTATGTTTCCAACTCTATCTGTTGTTTCATAAGATTCAATGTATCTCAAAGACAACTGCTCCTTCTTTCCAAACCTCATTACATCCTTTATTAGAGATATCTTTATGAATACAAAATCTCTTACTTTCAATTACACCTCATTGCATTTTGGTTACACAAAACTTTCTTGTCTACTAAATTTTATTTTTAGTCTTAGCTAGATTAATAAAATCTTCTTTAATGTGATCTTAATTAGTTTTAGGCTCTCTAACTACCTTTAGCCTTCCTCCTTCCATCACATAAATGATCTACACTTCGTCCGTACAATGCCTCATATAGTGTCATCTCGATGCTATTATGGTAATTATTATTATAAGCAACCTCAATTAGAGAGAAGTGTTATCCTAACTACCATTTAAGTCCATCACATACACCTTCAACATATCTTTTAAGGTATGAATTGTCTTCTTAGATTACCCATCTATCTAAGGATGGAATATTATGCTAAAATCCAATCTAGTGCCCGATGCCTTCTATAATTTCCTCTATAATTAGGACGTAAATTGTGACGCTCAATTAGAACCTATCAACATAAGCATTTCATGGAAACATACTGTTCGTTCAATATATACTCATGCGAGCATGGAAACCAAGTAGATGGTTTTCATTAGTAAGAAATTATCTAACTTTATCAACTTATTCCTAATCACATAATTCGACTCACATCGATTCCTTATATATAAGATAGCTGACCACTAAGTCCATTGTGATCCTTTCCTATTTAGGCCAACCACTAAGTCTATTGTGGTCATTTCCTGTTGTCATTCAAGATTTGACAATAACTACAGCTTACCCAAGGGCCTCTAATGCTCAAGTACTTAGAGACATATTCAGCTACATCTTTTTTCATATCGTTCTACTAACATATATCTTCAATGTTATGGTACATCTTAATAGAGATAAGATGTACATTTTATGCTATATAATGTGCTTCCTTTAAGAGTTGTTCTTTTAGACTTTCTACATCTGGAATGCATAATCTCTCATTCATTCATAAGATACCTCCCCTATCAGTTTCAAAATCCGTGTGGTGTCCTTTTCAAACTTCATACATAAGCTTTCCAAGTTTAGGATCTTTGCCTTAAGCGACCTTGATCTTATTCAATAATATCAACTACACTATAATACTAACCACTAGTACTCTTGAATCTAAAATATGAAACTGAGTATCTTGATCCATTAGATCATATAACTCCTTAGTCAAAACTCTCGTCTTTATTATAATATACATCAAAATAATTGAGGACTTCCTACTTAATGCATCTACTACAAAATTTACCTTTCTTGGATGATACTGAACTTATAATTGTAATCCTTTAGCTATTCCATCCACCTTTTTTTAATCAAATTTAATTCCTTTTATTAGAATATTTACTTAAAATTTTGTGATACATGTAGATTTCACATATCTCACCATATAGATAATGTCTCTAAATTTTTAAGGAAAATATCACTGTTGCATCTCTAAATCATAAGTGGAATATTTTTACTCATGCCATTTCAACTGCTTAGATGCATAAGTGATCACCCTAGCATTATGCTCTAACATGCACCTTAGGTTAACTCACGAAGCATCACAATATAATTGAAATCCACCACTTTTAATTGGTAAAGCCAGTATTAGTACTGAGATCAAACACACTTTTAACTTTTGAAAGCTTTCCTCATAGACATTAGACCAAATGAATTGGATGTTCCTTTGTGTCAATTAGGTTATTAGGATTATTACCTTAAAACGCTCATGAGTAAATCTTTGATAGTAGCCTAGGAAGCTTTATACCTCTATTACTATCTTAGGTTTCTCACAGTTTGTTACAACTTTTGCTTTCTTTAAATACATCTGTATTCTATCTTGGGAGACCACGTGTCTTAAAAATGCAACATTCCCACTTACAGAATTTAACATATAACTGATGTTCTTAAAGTATCTGCAACACCATTCTTAAATGATATACGTGTTCCTTATCTATCCTTGAAAAAATCAAAATGTTATCAATAAAGATAATCATGAACCTATCTAAGAATGACTTGAACGCCTTATTCATTAGACCCATGAAGGCTGCTAGTGCATTGGTAAGAATAAATGGCATTACTAGGAATTCATAATGGTCATATCAAGTCTTGAAGACAGTTTAAAGTATATCTTCTCCTCTGATCCCTAGCTAATGATATCTATACCTAAGTCAATTTTTAAAAAGTACAAATCATTGATTTGAGGTAATAATTATTTGTTGCGGATGATCACCTTATTCAACTATTTGTAGTCAACACATAACTAAAGAGAACCATCCTTCTTCATTATAAATAACATTGGCGTACCATATAATGATGTGCTAGGCCTAATGAAGCCTTTATCTAGTAAATCTTGCAATTAATCTTTTAATTTTTTAAACTTTCCAAGTGCCATTTTATATGAAGTATAGAAATTAGAGTTGTACTAGGTACCAGATCAATATAGAATTGGATTTCACTCTCTAGTTGTAGCTTTAATAACTCTTTAAGAAATACATTTGGAAACTTTTGAACTACTGAAACAGTCTGGAGGTTGTTATTTTTTACAGATAGATCCCTGACTGAGGCAAAAAATCCTTGATACCTCTATATAAGCATCTTGTTTGCCACTAATGTTGAAACTATATTGGCGAAAACGATCTTTCTTTCTTCCTCAAAAGTAAACTCTATGTCTCCTAGAATTTGAAACACTACTTTCTTCTCTCTATAATTCAAGGTGGTGTAATGACTAAATAGTTAGTCCATGCACACTATTACATAGAAATATATGACTAGCAATACCTTTAGATTTTTTGCTAGGATCCTACCACTGATCTTTATGGGCACGAATAGTAAATCAGATCTACCTCTATGATATCATTGAGAGGTATAGAGATAAACAAGCATTCTTCCTTCCTATTTATTACTATGTTTAGTCCCATTACAAAGTTGAGTGGCATAAAAGAATGAGTCACTTCTAGATTTATCAAAACCATAACTTCTAATCTAAAAAATGAGAAGAATACCTAACACCATCGCGTTCGAAGCCTATGCATCTTGAGGGGTAAGAGTGAACACCCTGATCTAATCGCAAACTATATATTAAAGGTTGGAGGACTGTCCTTAATTGCTGTCTCTAAATCTTCCTCCCACTTGTCTCCCTCCAAAACATCGATCTTGCTAATTACCAAACTATAATCATCGTTGTGACTGCTGATATAGATGCTGTGACACATTAAAAAAAGAATTGTTGATATCCTATTACTGATGTCTATATTGACCACATCTATAGTAAACTCCTAGAGGTATTTAATATAAGCCTTTGTATAGCCTACCATACTGCTATTAGATAGAGAATTTCTTATAACAACTTATAGTCATGCTAACAAAAGGGGCCCATAACCCTAAACTACAACTAGGTCACAGAATCCATGTATGGAAGGATGTGATTTCGGTAACAATCCTTTGTCACTCTTAGTAAGGAAATCTCCACTAGACCCACTAGTTGAGTATCAGAATAATATAGCTTATTACCTCACATTTCCACCTCATGGAAGAAGTCATTGGCCTCCTTAGGGCTAGTTTTGAATACACTATGAATAGCTACATATATGATCTCTCCTACTCTAAAGTTGTAATTGGTGATGAAATTTGTTACTGCTACTACTATTACTGCATCATGATCATTAAGTCTCATAACATGGTATTGTTGGCTTCTATCCCTATCACAAATGCTTTCATGTAAAATGAAAGTACTCTGGGAACTCCCTGTAACACCTCTAACTCCTTTACAAGTGCCTATCGTGTCTTAATTGTTATGCACCTACTATGCCTTTCAATTGGTGTAATAGGAGTAGGTATTTCATCTTACGCTTAGGCCTCATCGTAGGCCTTCTCATCAAGTTAGGCAAGAAATCCCATATGTCTGTTCATGTTAAAAAAGGAAATAAGGGAATGGTTAGTATCACTGATTAAAATAGGTAGATATTATAAGTAAGAAAGATAATTTAAAGAGGGATTAAATTCTTATTTATCAACAATAACAAATAAAACATTACCTTAAGCCTAAAATATTTTAACTTAAGGTATGATACAAACTTTGTCATGAACTAAAATAGGCACATGATTGACACGTGAAATCTAAGAACTGAAGCCCTTAGACCATACGTAAGCTTGAAAAGTTCTAATAAATGTGTCTATAAAAGCCAAAGGCAAAAGATATAATATTAACCTTAACTTTTTTATCTATGTTTAGGTTAAGCTCTAACGTTTCAAAATATTTTAAAAGAACTTTAATGTTTTAAAAATGTTCAAAAATAATTCTATAATAGAAGTTAGATTTGGGTTTTTAAAATTGTTTTTAAAAGTTACGACTCTTTTTTAACACTTTTGAATCATTAGGGTGTGACCTAAACATTTTAAAACATTAGAGTATAACCTAAATATTCATAAAAACGTTAGGGTTAGAATGATACTTTTTGCCAAAAGTTAAAATAAGATCATAATATAAGCATAGATATGAAACCATCCAATGAAGTATAACAATCATAGCATATGCCAAAGAAAAATTGATCAATACACTTGATTATGTTACTTTAAACTTCAAAGTATGATTATAAACAAAAGTAATTTAGAGATTACAAGACACAAAAATGTTATAATCAAAATTTATTGGACATCACTACTATGAAGTTGATGGTAGGTAACCTAAAAAATTAGGATTAAGAAAATTTATACCTCATTGAATAAGCTCATATCATTCTACAATGCATAATGACATGCTCACATGCAATAATGTACTAAGATTATAATATGTACACATAGATGACACATAAAAAAACACACCCATTATTCAATTAATTATGGAGAAGTAATATCTATAGGATCATAATTTTTAAGTGTAAATCCTACTAACCTCAAATAGTTCCTAGGAGTTAAGCATTATCAATGATCTAGCTATATTCTTATACTCATAATAGTCATAGGATCTCTTACTCTAAGAGGTTTACGGAGAGTCAAGTATCATAAATAGACTAGTATCAATTAGGATCAGTTTATATCATATCTCAATAGTCTAACACAATCATCTCTCATAATCAAACTAGTGTGCATATATGCTTGATGCATACCATCAAGTGGCATGTCCTACAAAGTTTTCATCCTCCCAATCATAATCAAATACACAATTCAAATATTAATCACACAATTTTATAAACACTCAATCATGTATGGATCATCATAAATGCATGTAGGATGCCTTAGATACCTAAACTCATATGTATATACTTAGGTTTTACGATAATATTCGCATAGGCATCACAATAATGGATGCAGAATTACTTTTATGTATATGTATATATATATGGTATTATCTCATGCACATATGCATATAAGTAAGGTATCCATATAAACCTAACACGTCATCATCTATTTCACCTTAAACTATACTTGAGCACTAGTATGAATTTTATATCAATAAGTAGATATGGACTTACCTGATTAATTTATTTCTCTTTCTAAACCTAGCAATGTGGGTTCCACTCTGATGTACCCATAAAATAAGAAATAAAATACCTAAATCAATACTATTTATAGGTTATTACACTTAGTTAAAAATATATAATTTGTTAGATTTGTTGTAGTGGTCCAATTATGCAATTGACCCTGGATTTTATTCTCACTTAAAATTCCATAATTTTTAATTTACAAACTGTTAAGAATTTTATCATATCACAGTTATAAAATTTGATTCACATAATTTTTAGAAGATTTTAAAAATATGTTGGATCATTTATGAGTTGTTGGAAAACTTCAATTGTGGTGGTGGTTGGTCTCCAGGCCAACCTAGAAATGTTGATCTTCTCTCCCTCTTTCCAATGTTATCTTTCATGCTCTCTAACTCCTCCTACTTTGGGTTAATCGAGCTCTAAAATTTTAAGGTGACCATCTCCTTTTATCCTCCAAATGATCCAATTAATGTCGATTAATACTCCTCTCCTGTATTTTTATGGTTGTTAGAGCTGAAGATAATGTTAGTTGTGCTAAAAAATGAGGAAGTGAAGAACGGAAACTTACTTAAAGAAGTAGAAAGTTCTAACCTTGATTTCTCTAAATTTGGGTTGATGTTGGTGAAACAAGTTAGTAAAAAGATAGAGCATCTCAAGAGCTTTTCATAGAGTCTTAGATTGCTAGACTATGTGATTGGACAATGAAGTTATGGTCATTGAAAATTAGGTATACATTAAAAGCTTTTGGAAAGTTTCAGAATATTGAAATATCACTTCTAGTCTTTCTTTATAGATCATTTTAGTCATAATATTTGAGAATAATGAACTAATGACATTATAAGATAAATATTTTTACAATTAAGATGAGAAAATTCAGGTCTTTACATTGGCAGCATCCAAGAGATTAATCATCATTCGCCACTATTCACTACTAAGCCTACTAACATCAATTTTCTCAGTATCTAAAACTATAGCATTCGCCTCTATTCTTGGTGTTAAGACTTCTACTACATTTGCCTTGATTGCTTCTCTTCATCCTATAACTTTAAAGATTATAACTTGTTATTCTTTTTATCACATTCAGTTCCTTATCCAATCTTATGAGGTGATCTCCGCACTACTCAGGATAACCAATCAATTAAAAGCAATTATCTTATTCATACTCCTTACTGTTGCAATTGCTACACATTAAATTTTTGTCTTTTCTTTCACCTCGACCATGAGATATAGATTTGGCCTTTATAGCAAAGCTCATTACCTCATCACACTCCTCCTTCCCACAAGCCATGTTTCTCATACGTTCCTCTTACACTAAAGTTGAATAGACTCTGTTTAGACTTGGTAAAGGTTCATAGGCAAGTAGATTGGACCTCATTATTCCATAAACTATCTCATTGAATCCTATAAAAAATTGGTGGACCTTCTTCTCTTCACATTTCCTCTCCAATATAGATCCAATATTACAAGTGCATAGCCCACACTTACATGTTGACATCTCTTCATTTATCCTCAACAAGTTTAGCTTTCAATGGTTATGTACGTAATCCATGTATTATAGAGAATCATTATCTTATATCTTTCCAAAGATCATGTGCCACTTCCATGTGCAAAATGGTCGATTGCAGCAAAGATTCAATGATATTCATTATCTAAAAGACAAATAACAAATTATTAATATACCAATCTTTAAGGTCTTGTGATTTTTCATCCAGCTGCTTGATTATTTCATCTATGAAGTTAAACTTCTTCCTTTCTCTCAATGCAATCCTGAGAGAACAAGCTCATTCATTATAATTTTCACCTTTCAATTGATCATGTGTTATCAAAATTCTAGGATTGTCATTCAAAGTTATGTTATAAGGAGAAATCGTCTTTCTTTATATCATTCCATCACCTTTGTCTTTGCACTTGCCTTCTTCTCTAGCCATGACAATGACAAGTTATTGATTTTAGATAATTTAGATGAGGCAGCTATAATACTATGTCATGAAATAATTTTGAAGAAGAAATTCTCAATTTTGTTGATCTCCAAAATAATGATATATATATATATATATAGTTAGGATTTTCATATAAACTTGTATATATATAATGATTGCTTATAATTGATTACAATATTTCTCAAAATAAAAAATATTCTAATAAGCTCTGGTCCCTCTTCCTGACATGAACAGGTTCATTATTGCAGTTCAACCTAATGCAAAAATTTTGAAACGACTACCCTTCAAAATCTATTGAGAAATTTGACCTCCAAATAACTATTGAACCTTATAAGAAGAGCCCAACAAAAAAACCTTGGAATATGAAGAAATATGTTCTTCTTGTAAAGAAGATTTAAATCCAATAGAAGGGGAGCATAATGTCAGTAAAAATTTGTGGTTGAAAGAACTTTAACCGTTGGAGGAAAACAACTTCAGAAAGAGAGGAATTAGGAAGGAAAGGAGGTTAGGGTTTCTTTTCATTTATAAATATCTTTATCTAATCATAAAATGATTAAAATAGTCAATAAGTTAAAAAACATGGTATTTAGTAAATTAAATTGTCGTTTACAAAAAAAAATTTTGAATAAGTTTTTAATTTATTATAGGGATAACAGTCAATTAAGTGATCAAGTTTTGGAGATTTTTTCAGTTAAGTGATCAAGTTTTAAAAATTTTCAATTGAGTGATTAACATTTG
>JAOXYD010062877.1:0-12905 GCA_028565735.1 Pinacopodium congolense | reverse complement strand
GACAGCCCTTAAACCAAGCTCCCTTGAGCTTCAAACCAAGCTTATATAGCTTATGACACCCTTAATCAAAATCAACACAAGATAAGGGCTCAAATGCAACCAATGCAATATGGAATGTTTAATGCATAATTAAGGCCTAAACCAATCCAATTCACAATCAATTATCAATACAATTCAATTATTGATTTCTACAGGCCAAGAGTAACCTAATAACTCTATTTTGAATGGCAAAGAGCAGCCAATAAATCAACCAAAGTCAATCCTCTAAAATATGTCACAAAACACACCTTCTATGGTGTTTCTTTAATGCTCATGCAATAAAACCAATTATGAAAATTCTAGAGGCAAACCAAAATTATATCTAGTCTCCTAGCACTTCAATAGATCATAAAAAATTTAATTCAGTCAACCAAAATGTGCTTATAGCATCAAACAATCAGATTTAACCTATATGAACACAAGCTGTTAAATATATGTAGTCTTTAAGTTTCAGTTCATAAACACATGAATTTAATTAATGAAATGATGCAAATTAAATGCAATAACCCTATTGAAATATCAATATATATGTTAACAACAAATCACAGTAGAAAACACAATTTTAGCACATCAATTGAATGATCAAAACTAAGCTCAAAGTCAAGACTGTCAAACCTGGACATTTTTGAGTAACCTGCAAAATTCAAGCTCAAACAAACAATATAATCACTTAAAAATTGAAACAAAAATATTGAAAATCTCCTAAGACCTTAATAAAACTGAAAAAATCAAATTTTCACTTCCAAAAATTGATTAAAACTCAAAATGGAAGCCAATAAAGAGGCTATTGAGAAAACACGTCAGTTTGGATAATTTTGAGCAGTCTGTGTTCTTTGAGCTCAAACACATGATTTGAGTGCTTAAAAATTGAAGTAAAAGATCCTATACACTCTTGAGACCTTAAGAAAAAAAGTTTATAATAATTTTGAATCAATAAAAATAGTTTTGCTAGCTTAAAATTAAAGAACACAGAAGTTTAGAAAATTTTAATCAAAATAGAGACAGTTTTGGTATGTTGATCTTTGAAAGCTCAATGCAAACGAAATAATGAATCAAAAATTCAACTAAAACCATTCTGAGATTTTTCTAGGTATAAAATAATAGAAAAAATAAATTTTGTAGCACTAGAAACTGATTTAGGACATGAAACTATGGACTGAATAAAAACTGTACAGAAACTTAAAAGAGCTTTGAGTATTTAAGATATTTTTTCTTTTAATTTGTTTTTCAGAGGTTCTAAACTTGTTAAAAGTATTTAGGAATCATATATATAGAGTTGGGAGAGTTTTGGAGTCAATAGAAACAAAAACTAGCCGTTTAGGAGGTTAAAAAGTCGTTTAGTCCGAAAACCCAAAAATAGTCATTGGAGTCTGAGCTCTTAACGACGCCTTCTGGGATGGTCAACGGTGCTGTTGTTCTAAAAGGAGCCCGCCGTTGATAGCGCTGGAAACAAAGAGTAAAATAGCACCCTTAGAGCTCGTCGTTTAAGGATGAATAGCCCGCCATTTTATTTCTAGTAAAAAAACATGAAAAATACTTCAAACCAACTCCAAAACGTTCCAAACAAATTCTTAACATTAAACAGCACTTCAAGCAAGTTTTAAAGCGTAATTCAAGGCTGTTTAAATCATCAAAACATTTCAATTAATTTAAAACATAAGAATTTCCTTTATTATGAAAACTTTTCAGTTTAACCAACTTTAAAATCTTTTTAATCATAGATAAAACAAAATTCATTCCACAAGGATGTTCAAACAAATTTAGACAGGCATAAACAACTTCAATCAACAATTCAATTAACTTAAACATATCAAACACATTAAAAACAATTCATGTTGTATAAACAAATCAATAAATAGACTATATGCTATTCTAGTTTCCTAATATGCCAAAACTATAATCAAATTCATTTGATCACTAAAACCACAATTTAACTCTTATATGCTTATATGCAAATGTTCATGCAAATGTGAGAGCCATTTTCAAACATTGATTAAGATCAAGTTTAAGACACTTACACTTTAAGCCCTTTTCCTCAACTCTTTCTAAACTACTTGATCTTCCTTCTCTTGATCTTCGAGCTTCTCAAGCTTGATCATTACTTGAGTTTCATTCTAACTCTTTAATGCTTGATCCATTCTTCAATATCTTCAAGATGGCTCTTCTACCCTACTCTTCAATATCTTTTGCCTTAGACTCCACATATATGCTTTTACACTTTACACATCAACCTATCTTATAAACATCAAAGACTTAAACATTAGTAAGAATAATGTTTTTTCATCATCAAAACACATGATGAGAACCACCTTCGTTCAACATTCCCAACACTGTATGTCTTTACATTACTTATGGAAGAACTACTTGTTATGTTACAGTAAATCACATATATTAATTAATTTTAGCTTTTCCTGAACATTGTAGAAGTATATTCTTTTTGGAAAACCATCTCTAGGCTGAAGCGTGTTAGCAATGGCATACAACTCTTAGAATAAATGTAGTCAGACTCAACCTCACGTTCAATATTCTCTTTTTTCACTTTCTTATACTTTGTTATAAATTAAGTCAAGGAGCTATGTGCATGCATATACTCATCAAAATAAGCATGCATTCCTTCTCTCCTATGAATTATGGATATACTAGCCCAAAAACTGAATCGTTTCACCAATTCATTCCATTTTTGGTTGAAGTCATCTTTGCTTTTGAAATCATACACCACATCTATAAAACTTCCCTTCAGGTCATGGTACTTCTTATGTGAGGGAAAATTCTCTAAAAATTTCTAACAATGTGCCATAGACACAACCTATGTCTTGCATTTGAGAATACTACATCAATGGAATTGGCCATGCTTTGGGCATTCATCTGTTATAATTCTCTCATGGGATTTCCCATTCATACATCTTAACCAAGTCTGAAAAATCCACATGAAGGATTTAGTTGTCTCAACACCAAGGAGTGGACATCCAAGTAAAATGGACTGAGCATAATGGTTTACACCCATAAATGCTGCAAATGGCATGTCATACTTGTTAATAAGAAAGGTTGTATCAAATGTAACAACATCACCAAGCCCGTCATAAATTAGCTTAATTATGAGCATTGGGCCCAGAAAACATTTTTTAATCTCCTAACCATCATAGTTGATTGCATAGTAAAACTGGTGGTCCTTATCCTTCATCTTCATAAACATTTTATAAACAACTTTGACATCCCCTCCCACTATTCTATTCTACCTGACCATGTACAAATAATTTTAGCAATCCTTGCGAGAGCATGAATGATTTTCATATCCTTCAAAACTAGTCATAATTATCTAAAGGTTTGTGCATGGTATTATTCCATACATTTCATTTAACTCCAGCATTTTTCTTACATGAAAATCAACTGAAAAATGTTGCTGCATGAACCTGACGTTGGTTAGGTTTAATATGTGGTTATGGTTATTGTCAAACCTAACTACATTTTATCACCCTTCTGCAAGTTAATAGTTTAAATAAGTTTCACAACCAATTCTATGGGATGACCTTAGTGCTAGCCCATTCTTCCTGCCTCTTATTACAATTGTAAATCCCTTCTACTTGGTATACTCTTGATCAAATTATAGTACGTCTTCCCAAATACTAAACTTCATACCTATATCGAGCATGAGATGTGATTCTTTGCCATTTTCAACACCTAGGACCATGAAATCTTACACATTTATGGAAATTCTATAATCACTGACATCTATAGTGACATGGCTAATAAAAGAAATGCACATCATAGATGTTAGTAAGACTGTACATGTCAGATGGAGACTGTATACATTGTAATATAGGAAAATTGTATAATAAAACAATAAACAAAAACTACACTTCTCTTATTGTCTTTTTGAAATAGGCATAGGGTATGACTCTTCATCATTGTCAACACCCAGGATAATGGCATCCTACACATTCTAGGAATTGCTACGATTATTAAACTCTATAGTGATATGACTTACATAAGAAATGCACATCATAGATATCAGTAAGACTTTACATGTCGGTTAGCGATTGCATACATTGTAATATATTTAAATGGTATAATAAAAAAATAGATGGCAAACTACCCCTCTCTTGTTGTCCTTCTAACATGGGCACAGGGAAGTAGGACGAAATGTAGTTTCCAAACTTAAATATATCTTTGGAAATAATCTTTCTAGTTTGTACGAACTAACAATTAGTTAGTTTATCACTGGAAAATAAAAAAAGTTAAACCCCCCACTACGTGTATGAAAACAAACCAACCAAATGCATTGCATGCCACTGTGTTTATCCATTTCATATAACATACTAAGATAGAAATTACTAATGGGAAAGAGGTTGGGACATGATACGTATCACTAGTGGCATGGGTTCAATGGATATGTTCTTTGTCTTGAGGTTATGCTTGTAGTCTACTGTTATAACTCAGGTATATGTGTCAACAAAACATACATATGAAAGATATTCATCAAAAGTATAAAATGAGTAAGCTATAAGGTGCGTATTATTCCCTCAGTCAAGTAAGAAGTACTTTTTCATGCATATAAAAACTTATTAATACCTTTGAAGCTTTTGGATGGAACTATGAAGTAAGGTTTTGCCCAGAGGGTTGTATTTTTAATTTGTAAGTAATGTTTTTAAACCTTGCATGTCAAGCTAAACTGGAGTAGATGTATGAAAATGCATGAGTCTTTATGTTAAGGATATCATTTTATATATGAAAATGAATCTGTTGTAAAGGGCATGTGTTGACTGAGTACTTAGCACCAGACTACGATCACTTAACACTAAACCCATTGACCTAGTTGGTTTGGCGACAACATAATTTCTAATATTCCACATTTCACATCTAGTTTAATTATTTGGTTACAACTCAGTTTTTCTAAAACGATTTCAAAACATACATCGATGGCGTATAGATGTTATAAGTCTAAGCTAATGTGAGCTGCTTCTTGATTTCTAAAGCTTGGAAGGATATGATCAACTTAAAAAAGGAATGATTGATTTAACCATTTGCACTTGATCTGTTATGATGTCTTGGATTAATTGTCACATGAATTAAGCTGATTATAATTAATGAGATGGATGTCTAAAATAGTTTTGCTATGATGTAGGAGTAGCCTTAAGGCAGGTATAGGGTTCACAGACTTACAAAATATGTGCAAACATCAGGATGGGGGTCATGTTAGGACATTTGATGTAGTTATATTATGTGGAAGTTGTCCAACCTCCATTTCTTCTTAGTATTAGTTTCATGCTTTACATTGACAACTTCGATGAAACACTGTTCATATATAAATCATATTTCAAGTTCATGTCTAGATAGATAGGGGAGGATGTTGGTTGTAAGGGGAAGGGTTGTTGGTGGTAACCAACATGTTTGTTTCTCACCATATTTGATGAAGTTTACTATGCTATCTATATAATGTATAGATTTGGAAAAAGAAATTGTAGAAATATTGTTGACCACCATATTGTGTAGTTGATATTAGGAAACTTCATTGTGCCTTCATTAAACATGCCAAAATCACAAGCTAATTCATCTTCAGGGAAGAAGGCATCCTCCACCGAGGACATGCCAGGTTATTTTGTGAATCATACTATGTGTTATATTTTACGTAGACCATCTAGAAATCCAACTTATGATAATCAACACTAATTCCTTTACTATAAAGTAGACATTGTAGTTAGTATTATGAGGAAGTATGTAAGGCAGTTAAAGCTCCAAATACAGTTGCCAGTTCTATCGTACATCTATTTAAAAAAGGAGAACGAGTTACTGAAGGTCGAGTAGGCTATCCTTATTTAGTTTTGATATGAGTAACACATTTTCATTGACATTGTAATATTCAATGTGTATGCATGAACAAGTAGTAACATTGTTAATACTTAGATGTGGTGTTGGTGTAGGTACAACATGCTCCCCTACCTCTAGACAAGGGGAAGATATCACCAACTAGTAGAAACAACAAATGGTGTGCACTTGATGATGATGTAGAAATGAACCAAAAGAAAAAGAAGAAGAAGATAGAAGTCATTGTAATAAGTGATGAATAACACAATGATGATAGTGGTCACTTTTGTTTAATGCAAAATACACTACTAGTTTTACGCTTAAAATCGTAAGTATAAAGGTAGTAATTTGTAGTAAAAAGCAAATATTGATCCTACGAGGATTATAGTTTGTCACCACTCAATTCAGGTTATACTTTCAAGGTGCAACTAAATGTCACTAGTTAAATAAATTAGGATTAACTTTGGGATATCTCGATATGCAAAGTCTTTCCTAAACATTTAACTCGATATGAAGCTATATTATAGGCAGTATATCAATATATTGAAATCTCTTCCTAATAAATGCATAACTTGTTATCTATAGGTATATTAAATGCCAATTCTCATTATAAATTTAACACAAATTACCAAACTCACTCTCTCAATTTATTGCATGTTCTTAAGCTCAATAGACAACATAAACATTCATAACATTAAATCAACAACCAAAGGTTCATAAATAGTTTAAAAAACAAATCCTAAAAATACTTTAGCCACTCATAATAGAAATAGGTTCATCCACATCCATATTCTTTAAATTACACAACATAATGAGGAAAACAAAATAAAATAAATTAAATTATGATTGTATTCCCTTATGTATGTAAAAATCTAGAAAATGAAGACTTGGTGGAGCCATTGATGCTTGATGCTTGGTTCACACCCTTGAAGCTTGCTTGGAACTTACAAGTTTGCTTAGTGAAGAAGTGTTAGAGTGGCTGCCAAAATGTGTTCTCTCCTGTTCCAATTTGTGGCAACCAAAATTTCTCTTCTCTTCTCTAGGTTTTCATTGCTCTTTTTACCATCTCTTAAAATTCACTCAAAACTCTGCATTGGAGACTTGGCCATTTAACTCTCTCATTCAATATTTGGGAGCAATCTCTTAGTTAAACTTTGGAGTTCTTTGGTGAGAGAAAATTTCTTGGTCTTTTGACTTTTGCTCGATCTTTGCTCTTTATCTTTTAGTGATTTTAATCTACTCCTGGAAACTCTCACCCGATTTGAAGTTGGTCTTGGATAAAGGATGGATCTCTTGACTTGGTAAAAGGAGCTCTTGACTAGGAGAGGAGGAGCTTGGTCTTGCTAGAGAGAAGGCTCGGTCAAAAGCTTGGAGAGCTCTCTTCTGAATTGCTTTCCAATCTCAATCAAAGGATGGTCTTGAGAAGACTTTGTTGGCCCTAAATGACACCTAAGGAGGGGGGTGAATTAGGTTCTTGAACTTTTAGAACAAATGAAACAGAGAAACAATAATTTGTCGAAGATAAGGAAAAGTAATTATGAAACAAATAATATCAAGGGTACTAGAAATTATCAAAAAATAATACAAAATATAAATTCTGAAACTTACAACAACTTACAACTCCTTTTTGGCTCAAGGATAACCAACTATTCCTTTTCAAGGCTCAAGAATAACCTTTTGACAAATTCTTTTAGTAGGCTTAAGAATAACCTCGAAATAACGAAACAATTTCCCACAAGTAGAGAGAAACACAAATCTCACACATACTTGATAATCAATCACTCTCAAACACGTATACAACTTAAACTATCAAAGTACTTGATCAGACTTGTAAAACTCATATTCTGTGTAATACTTCAGTGTCTTTTTCTTCTTGCTTTTTCTGTCTATTTATAGTGTATAAATATTGAGCTACCCATTGAGGTATCCGTTGTTGACGTATTCATTGGTGTCAATTAATTTCTTTTGATTGTTGGACATCTCTTGTTACCATTAGATATATTTTCTATCCATTGGAAAAATCTTCTATTCGTTGAGTAATATGACCGTTGTGTCTTGTTCGGTCGACCGATCTTCTAAACTTTGTTCATTTGGTCGACCGATGACGATCATTCGGTCGATCAATCTTCCTTCGGTCGACCATTTTTCATTTGGTCAGCCGATTACTCTAAGACACTCATTCAGTCAACTGTTTTGCCCTGTTCGGTTAACCTATCCTCCTTCGATTAACCGATGCTTCCCTTAGTGCTATAGTTCAGTCGACCAATGCTCTATATTCGGTCAGTCAATCCTCTATCTTTAGCAGGCGTTAATACGTTATTGTTTAACTGAACTTCATCTTCTTCAACATACCTATCTTTAAACACACTTAACAAAGATATTAGTAAATGAGATGTTTTGTCATCATCAAAATTAGGTGGAACCTTCCTTGGTTCAACAATTTACCCCCTTTTTTTTATGACAAAATTAAAACGATTTAAACAAAGACAAGTAGTTCAACACGATCAAATTTTTTAGATTCAAGTGATCAGTTCTCACTAGCTCCTCCTTACTTCATGTATATTTAACTCCTCCTAAAATCATGCGAACTCTTCTCCCCCTAAGAACATGCATACTCTTCTCCCCCTTTTTGGAATCATCTTGAAAAGGTGTGAATATAATAGTCAAATAGAGAACCCATTGATCATACCAAATTCCCTTCTAATAGTACAAAAATGATCTTCACATAGTGGGTTAGTAAAGATATCGCCAATTGATGCAATGTGTCAACAAATTCAAGTTCAATATCACCATTTTGCACATGATCCCAACTGAAATGATATCGAATTTCTATGTGTTTAGTCCTAGAATGCTGTATAGTATTTTGTCAAACAAATTGTACTTGTGTTGTCACATCGAACAGGAATTCAATCAAGATGCAAACCATATTCCCTAAGTTATTGTCTAAGCTATAGTACTTGAGTGTAACAACTACCGTCGGCTACATATTCTACTTCTGCTGTCGACAATGCAATTGAATTTTACTTTTTACGGAACCATGAAACTATTGCATTTCATAAAAAGTGGCATGCACCATATGTACTTTTTCTATCCAACAAACTACCCACATAGTCGGCATCAGAATACCAAACCAAGTCTAAATATGCATTTCTAGGATAGCATAGTCCTAAATTCAAAGTACCACACAAATATCGTAAAATTCTTTTAACAGCTAACATATGCAATTCTTTAGGAGAGGATTGAAACCGTACATATAAAAAAATACCAAAAATGATATCTGGATGACTAACAGTTAAATATAATAAATTTTCAATCACACCTCGAAAGAGTTTGACATCTTCCTCTTTTCCATCTTTATCTTTATTCAATTTAGTAGATGTGCTCATAGGGGTTCCTAAGGGCTTTGTTTGATCTATACCAAAGCACTTTAGAAGTTCTCGTCTATACTTTGACTGACTTATAAAAATTTCATCCTTCATTTGCTTGATTTGGAGTTTGAGAAAGAAATTTAATTCTCCCATCATGTTCATTTTGAACTCCTTACTCATATGCTTGGAAAATTCCTCACATAGACATTCATTAGTAGTACCAAAAATAATATCATCGACATATATTTTCATAATTAAAAAATCACTTTGAACCTTCTTAACAAACAATGTAGTGTCTACTTTTCCTTGTTCAAAGTTTTTAACAAGTAAGAATGCACTTGATCGATCATACCATGCTCTAGGTGCTTGTTTTAAACCATGCAATGCCTTGGACAATTTAAAAATGTGTTCTAGTGCATCATGTCATTCAAAACCAGGAGGTTGTTCAACATATACTTATTCTCGAATAAAACTATTTAAAAATGAACTCTTTACATCCATTTGAAAAATTTTAAAACCCATGTGAGATAAAAAAGCAAGAAGTAGTCTAATAACTTCTAATTTAGCCACAGGAGCAAACGTCTCGTCATAATCTATGCCCTCTTCTTGATTATATCGTTTTGACACTAAATTGGCCTTGTTTCTCACAATGTTACCTTGTTCATCTAATTTATTCTTAAACACCCAATTTGTACAAATTATAGGATGATTTAAGGGTATAGGTACTAAAGTCCAAACCTTGTTTGTTTCAAATTGTTCTAACTCCTAATTCATAGCTAAGATCCAAATTTCATCATCTAAAGCCTCTTCTATGTTCTTAGGTTCAATCTTCGAAAGAAAGGAAATGTGAGATAGATTAAATTTTGATCGAGTGGTTACCCCTTGTTGGACATCACCTATAAATTATTCGGCTAGATGATCCTTCTTGTATCTTCAATCTTTTGGTAGCTCTTCATGTTCTCTACTTGGTTCAACAATTTAGGATGTTTGTCCATTATCTTCAAGTGAAAAGTATTCTAATCCCTTGGATACATCAACATCATGAAACTCAAGCACTTTCTTTCTTTTGAAAGGGTTAGTTTCATTAAAGAAAACATGAATAGATTCCTCAACCATATGAGAGTTCTTATTATACACTCTATATGCTTTACTTGATAACAAATATCCTAAGAAAATGCCGTCATAAGTTTTAGAATCAAAATTCCCAAACTTTATCTAGTGTTTAAGATATAACATTTGTATCCAAACACATTGAAATGACTATCTTACCTTTCAAAAATTCGTAAGGAATTTTTTTAAATGTTTTTCTAATATTTACCTTATCGATGACATGGCATGCACATGCAACGGTTTCTACCCAAAAATATTTTGGCAAATCATACTCATTTATCATAGTTCATGCCATTTCTTGTAAAGATCTAATTTTCTTTTCTACTACATCATTTTATTGAGGTGTCCTAAGTGCAGAAAAATTATGTGCAATTCCATGATCATCACAAAAGCATGCAAACATGTCATTTTCGAAGTCTCTATTATGATCACTTCTAATAGATGCAATAGATAAGGATTTTTCATTTTGTATTTTCTTTGCAAGCTCACAAAGATAATTTTAGGTACCCATCTTATCTAGAGTCCTTAAGTGTTAGTATACCTAACTCATGTCTTCAATGTTTACACAGACAAGAAACACGAATACAAGTGGGACAAATATTCAAACATGTATGATTTGATAGATTACGCAATAAAATCGATGGTTTTTCCCTATCGGTTGACCGAGTTACCTGCGTCGGTTGATCGATCCACGAAGCTTTGTCTATTGGTCGATTGAAGCAATCCATTTGGTCGATCGAGCAACCTTTGATCGACAGATGGTATCGTTCTGTCGACCGATCCTCTGTGGACGGTAACAGTAACATATTTTTGAAAGGTTAATAACATTTTACAAATTTAAACTAAACATTTTCAAAATCTGAAACAACATCTAACTTTTTAGAATCTAAATAGCTTTGTTTTGCAAAAAATATCGTTATTTTTATAGCCTTTTGAAAAACGGTTTATTCGATCATAGAAAAAGTAAGAAATATGTCCACGATAACCATAGTATGAGCAAACCAATGGAGAGTACGTTCTATATGCATTCCTATGTTCATTTTTATATCCAAGATCTTTATATTGACTTTGAAAATTTTGTCTAAAATGCATGAAGGTGTTTTTATCATTAAATTGATGTTGGGGAAATTTCCTAGGTTTTAAGGTGTATTCGAAAGCATGATGTCTAGGTTGCGGTCTACTATGTGTATTTTGAAATTTTCTAGGAGTATATTCATCTTCTAAATTATGTTCTTTTAAAAACATCGTCTTACTAGTGGATGCCCCTTTTTCATTATTATAAACTATGTTTGTCATTTTCGAACTTTTGAACACTTAATAGGTTATCTAGTTTTTCTTTTCCCTTGTTAAATTTTTCTAGTGATCCTTTGAGGGATTCAATTTCTTTCTTTAGAAACCTATTTTCATTTCTAATTCATCATTGTCTTTATCAATTAACATTATGTCATTTCTAAGATCACCATTTTTTGATTTACATGCTTCTAATTCCTCTTAGGCTTTCTTATGCTTATCATGCAATTCCTTGTTCTTTTTAGTTAATTTTTCTATATTTTCTAACACTTCATCACATGTATAACCACATTCATCTTCACTAAAAGAAGGGCATACCTTGTTGTGCACCATAAAGCATATATTGGCAACTTCTTCCTCTTTATAATTGCTTGATTCGGACCATGAGGCTCTTAATACTTTCTTATTCTTGAAATCCTTCTTTTCTTTTCTCCACTTCTCTTTCTTCTCAACTCTTTCTTCCTCTTTTTATAGGTGGGGGAATTGCAATCTCAAATGTCCCTTTTCACAACACTCGAAATATGTTGTGTTAGATAATTTAAATTTTGAATAAGAAGTGCCTTTTCGGTGTGTTCAGTCATTTCGCATGAATTTCTTTAACCTTCTTTTAATGAGTGTGAGCTCTTCGTTATTGCTCCCAAACGATGATTCTTCATTATTGCTCTCCTCATTCTTGCTTACTTTGAACGCCACATTTTTCTTCCTTGGCACCTCTTGTTCCTCTTGAATGTTTTTCATCCTCATCTCGTATGTTAAAAGTTATCTGATGAGCTCGTCGAGAGGGAGTGTGTTGAGGTCCTTTGCTTCATGTATTGTCGCCGCCTTTGTCTCCCATGTCTTTGGCAAGGACATTAGAAATTTCCTACACAACTCAACACTATAGTAGGTCTTACCTAGACCTTTTAGCATACTAATAATATTGTTGAAACGAGCTTACATCAAATAAATGGTCTCATCATAAATCATACGAAAAGGTTCATAATTATGAGTGAGCATACCTATTTTGGTCTCTTTGACTTGGTTTATACCTTCATATGTAATCTCGAGAGTGTGTTAAATGTCATATGTAGTTTCACACATAGCAATTCTATTATATTCTTCCATGCTTAAGGAATAATATAGAATATGCCTAGCTTTATTATTCAAAGATATTGACATCCTTTCATTTAGGTTCCACTCATTTCTTTCTTTAAAACTAAATCACTTCCTACGAGTTTGGTAGGCATTGTGTGAGGTTGAGTTACCATTATCCACAAGTCCATATTCTCTCCTATAAGATAACATCTCATCCTATTT
>JAOXYD010062866.1:0-12905 GCA_028565735.1 Pinacopodium congolense | reverse complement strand
TGAAGGGAATGGACCCATGAAAACGATACCCCAAACATCAAAGATTTCACAAATCACAATGTTGGTTAATGGCGTCTCATGTCTCCTAAAAATGTTGCCGACCAATTGACAACTATCACAAAACTTAACATAATGAAACACGTCCTTAAATAGAGTAGGCCAATAGAAACCACATTCAAGTATCTTGTGTGTAGTTTTAGTAGGGCCAAGGTGTCCTCCAGTATCCTTGAAATGACAAGGACTTAAAATTGAAGACACTTCTTCAATAGGAACACATCTATGAATTATTCCATCAGCACAGATCTTGTAAAGAAAATGATCGTACCAAAGATATTGCTTAACTTTAGAGAAGAACTTCTTCTTCTGTTGGTATGAAAAGTCAAGAAGGATCACAAT
This sequence comes from Pinacopodium congolense, assembly GCA_028565735.1. Classification (NCBI taxonomy): domain Eukaryota; kingdom Viridiplantae; phylum Streptophyta; class Magnoliopsida; order Malpighiales; family Erythroxylaceae; genus Pinacopodium; species Pinacopodium congolense. Next base: position 12,509 of record JAOXYD010062866.1, on the reverse strand, counting down.
ACTAGCCAAATAATTCACTATATTTATATACTAAGGTAAAGTAAGCATAGCTAATAAGTGTTCTTTAGGAAACAACTCCTTTATATCTTGGTTTTCTCCTTTCTCTATTACTTTCTCATTTAGACAAGAAAAATGATCAGCCACAAAATTTTCCTTACCTTTCTTATCTCGGAATTCAATGTCAAACTCCTGTAATAGGAGAACCCATCGTGGTTTAGTATCTAGCTTGTTCATAAGATACTTCAATGTAGAATGGTCCATACAGACTATTACCTTTGAAAGAACTAAATAGGATCAAAACTTATCAATTGCAAATACCACAACTAGCATCTCCTTCTAAGTAGTGGTGTAATTCTTTTGAGCATCATTTAAAGTGCGAGTTGCATAATAGATTGGATGGAAGAGTTTTCCATGCCTTTGTCTAAGGGCTGCACTAACGGCAAAGTCACTCGCATCACACATCAACTTAAAAGGAAGAGACCAATCAAGTGATACCAAAATAGGTGCACTTATAAGCTTTTGTTTTGACAATTTTAAAGAATGCATACATTTATTATCAAAGTTAAAAATTACGTACTTGGTCAAAAGCTCAATAAGGGGCTTCGTTGTTTAGAAAAATCCTTAGTAAAGCGTCTGTAAAATTCAACATATCTAAGAAAACTTCGAATTGCTCTAACTGAATTTGGTGGTGGAAGTTGAGCAATAACTTCTAGATCTACTTCAGTGCCTTTACTCGAAATCTTATGACCTAATACTATGCACTCTTGCACCATGAAATAGAATTTATCCCAATTCAAAACCAAGTTAGTTTCTTCACATCTCTTCAGTACCTTCTCTAGATTCTCTAAACATGCATCGAAGGGTGTACCAATTACAGAAAAATCATCCATGAATATTTCAATGCATGACTCAATCATATTCGCAAAAAATGGCCATCATACAACGCTAAAAAGTAGTATGGGCATTACATAAGCCAAAAGGCATGCGTTGATATGAAAAGGTGTCATATGGACATGTAAATTTCATCTTTTCCTGGTCGTCAGGGGCAACATGAATTTGTAAGTAACCACTGTATCCATCTAAAGCACAATGAAAACTATACCCAGTTGACCTCTCTATTACTTGATCATTTAAGGGTAAAGGAAAGTAATCCTTTAATGTGGCATCATTCAACCTACAATAATAAATGCACATATGCCAACTAGTTACCTTCCTTGTGGCAATTAATTCTTTTTGTTCATTTTTTATGGCAGTAGTCCCTCGTTTCTTTGTTACTACTTGAATTGGACTAACCCATATAGAGTAAAAAATGGGATAAATAATACCAGCATCAAGAAGCTTAACTACTTCATTCTTTACCATTTCCTTCATGTTTAGATTCAATCTACGTTGAGGTTAGACCAAAGGTTTACTTCTTCAGTGAATATCTGATTAGTACAAATAGAAGGACTTAATCTTTTAATATCCGTTAAGGCCCATCCTATAGCCTTTTGATGCTCTCTGAGGGCTCTCAACAATCTTTCCTCTATTATATCACTTAATGATGATGAAATAATAATAGGCAACTGAAATTGAGGTCTAAAAAAATGCATACTTCAAGTTTGAAGGGAGAAGTTTTAGTTCAAGAATTGGAGGCTCTTCACTTGATGGCTTAAGAAGGGTTTGGATTGGCCTATCTAAAGGTTCAAACCTTCTAGATTTTATCCAATTAGAACTCCTTTCTAAATTCTAATTCTCGTAAAACTTCCTTCACTTCCTCTCCTTTATCTTCTTTCGCATTTTAATAAATCAAAGCCTCTTACAATGAATCTAAACAAAGATATTCAAATGGATCAACTGTAGTAGAATGAACTCCAATGAAGTTAAATGAATCCAGGGTGAATGGATGCATCATTGCTTGAAAAACATTGAACTTAAATCTTGAAGCCTGAGAATGAGCTTTCCACCATATACATCGATTAGTGCCCTAGCAGTAGCCATGAATAGTCATCCTAAAATAATAGGCACTGTACTATCCTCCTCTATATCCAAGACAAGAAAATCAACTAGGAATAGGAACTTATCAACCTTAACCAACATGCCTTCAATAATCCCTTTTGGATAGGTTACTGATCTATTGGCCAATTGCAATAATACTGTAGTGGGTTTAGGTTCCTCTAATCCTAACTTGTTGAAAATTGATAAGGGAATCAAATTAATTCTTGCTCCTAAATTCATTAAAGCCCTATCAATTTGTAAGCTATCGATTGTATAAGGGATGGTAAAGCTACCAGGATCCTTGAGCTTTAGAGGTAACTTCTTCAGTAGGATAGTAGAACACTCTTCATTTAACTTAACTGTCTCATATTATTCTAACCTTCTCTTTTTAGACAGGATTTCCTTCAAAAACTTTACATAAGAAGACATTTTAGCAATTGCTTCAGCAAATGGGATATTGATATGCAACTTCTTAAATATCTAAAAAAAAAATTCCAAATTGCTTATCTAAGTGTATGTTCTTCAATCTTTGAGGGTATGGTATCCTAGGTTTGTTAGGTTGTACATTTGGATCAGCGAATAACCTAGGTGACTTATCTAAACTTGCACCCTCATCATCCTTCTCTTTCTTCTTCTCTTCTTCCTTAACTCTCTCTCTTCTATCATGGCCTTCTTCTTCTCAATTTTCATCACTCTCTACTATTACTTGCTTACCTTTCTCTTCTTCCTTCTTCCTTTCACTCTTAACCTCCTTTCCACTTCTTTAGATAATCGCCTTTGCATGTTCTCTAAGATTGGATTAGGTTATACTAGGAAGCTTACTGGTAGCCTTTCTTGTAAGAGTCGAGCAATTTATCCAACTTAAGTCTCCAAGTTCTTGATTGATGCTTCATGATTTTGCATTCTAGACTCATTGGATTGGATATAATTAAGAACTTTTACTTCAAAATTTGGTTCTTCTCTCTGAGGTTGGTTGGCTTTAAAGCCAGATGAAGGTGGTTTTTTAAGATTAGCTTGAGGTTGCTGAGGTGGTTGTAGGTAGTTTTGATTATTGCTCCATGAAAAATTATGATGGTTCCTCCAACCAAGATTATAAGTGTTTGAAAAAGATTTTCCTCTTTGCCTATTAAAATTACTAACAAATTGAGCTTGTTCGAATTCTCAGGCAAAAGGAATTCCTTCTTGACACTCTAATGATGAATTGGAGGTACTACCACAACTTTCACATTCTAACTTATGAGAACTACTCTCATTAGTCATCAAACTATCAATCTTCTTGTTCAGTACTTCTAGTTGAGTTGTAAGAGCTACTATATCATTGATTACATAAACACCATGTGGTTTCCTTGGATGGCTTTGGAAATTATACTGAAAATTATTTGTAACCATATCCTCAATCAGATTATAGGCTTCTGTCATAGTCTTGTGCATTAGATTGCCTCAAGCTACAGTATCAATGGTGCTATAAGTTGAAGGTGTCAATCTAGTGTAAAAGATATCAACTTACTGCCATGTATTGAATTTATGACTTGGACACTTTGCAAGCATTTCTCTAAACCGTTCCCATGCCTCGTATAGACTCTCATTCTCATATTGCATGAACAAACTGATTTCAGTTTTCATTTTGGCTATCTTAGCATGTGGGAAAATTTTAGTAAGGAACAATTTCATCAACTCATCCTCTATAGTAATGGAACTAGGTTGAAGTGTTGACAACCAGGCTTTCACCTTGTCTCTAATAGACAAAGGGAAAAGTCTAAGCCTAATTACATCATCAGAGACCCCATTACTTTTGAAAAGATCAGAAATACCAAGAAAATTTTAAAGGTATTCATTAGGATTTTCAAAACATCAATCCTTAGCAACAAAAATGATTAGCTACACATTTGCATCCCAGCATACAAGATATGCATTTTATACAACATACTTTGATAGATCTAAATTTAAGAGCTTAAATGTAAAGTTTAGATGTTACAAAAAATCCCAAAAAGACTTCTAGATGTTGTTTGAACTCCTAACTTGATTCTGGACTCCAACCAAGCTCTAATTCATCAAAATCTTGCAGAAAAATCAAGAACATTCATAGATATAAGCATAAAAATATCAACCTTGATTAATCCGAAAAATGGAACAAAATAAGAAATAATCTGAGTTTAGAAACCCCCTTAGATGATTCCTAGACTCATATATGAGTCTTAACAACAAGCTCCAATATTTAAAAACTCAGAAACAATACACAAATTTGAAGAACTAAGTGTTTGAAGCTATGAACTAAAGGAAAAGCTAAGGTGAGAGAAGAGAGTTCTCTCTTTTATTTTGCAGATCTAATCTCCTCTGATTTCTGCGTGTTTTCTATAGGTTCTTGGATGTTTTCAGGACCTGGAGAGCTCCCATTTTGTGTCAGCAGACAAAGGCATTGATTAGCAACATGCCAAAGCTAAAATCTTGGAGATTTGGAGCTGAAATTTATGATTCTGGCTATCAATGGCACCCTATAAAGGTGTTGTTAATGCTCGAGTTCTGTACCCATTAACGGCCCCCTGTTCTTTCATTAGTGTGACCTTGCTATGGGGCCTTTAATGGACAGAAAGGTGAGGTATTCTTCATGTTTTTGCTCCAATTTTCATTATCAAACTCCATCCTACAAGTTAAACATAATAACACATAAATTTAATAATGAAGCACTGAATTAGGGGTCATAATTCAACAAATTAACCATTAAAACTCTATCAATTTGACCTCTAATAACTATATTTTTGATCTTACAATGAAATTTTGGATCTTTAGTATGAGTAATTACTGCTTGAATATTATAATTAATTGTCACTGGATCACAATTACATTTAATTATTCTTAAATTAACCAAAAATTTTCTAAACACATAACTTCTCGTACTACTGTTGAAAATGTTAAAAGTTAAGATTCCTTTTTACATAATGTAATACATCATTTTTTCTTATTTTTTTCATGATATTGTACAATTATGGAGTAAGAAAATATATCTTGAGATAGATTTTCTTTCATCTAAATCTTCTCCCCAATCTAGATCCGTATGATCTTGTACTAGTAGCTCGTTACGTCGGTAACACAATATATTTACTACTTTCTAATATACTTGTTCTAGATTTGATTGATATTTTCTCATTATTCCAACAATGTAACAAATATCTAGTCATGTACATAATTATCACATATGTCAGAATTCTAACTACACTGTAATAGGAAAATTGTTTCATTTATTCCCATTCTTTTAATAGGCAAAACTTCTTACTAAGGCCTTTAATCTTAACAACAAGATTACCAATTGATTTGCAACCTTCATTAAACATATTAAAGTCATAAGAAATGATTATGTTATAAAAAAAATGTATCACTAACTTGAGGATTGCTTCAAACTATAGATTGATTTTAATAATCAACATACTAGACTGTCTCAATGATACAGATTGCTTCATGTAGATTTCTTCTTCTACTTCTTCATTTTAAAAAGTAGTATTTATATCTATTTAATATAATTCAAGATCCAAGTTGGCCATTATTGAACTAAGGGAGACTCTAATCATTGGTTTTAATGATGACAAAATATAATTGTTATGAATATTTTAGTTTTTTATATATTTGAAAGATAGGGATTTGATTGATGATCATGAGTACATATTAGAGTCTAAAGAACATACACTTAAAGGAAAATTGGAATTCAAGATTAATATGGAGAAAGAATTGATGAGAGGATGAAGAATATGAGATCAAGATTACAAAGATCATAGTTGAATAGGTTTAGACTTGTAATCTTTATATGTAAGCTTGCCTTAATCACACCAATACTTGAATGGCTCAAGAATTTGCATGATCATTTGTATTTAGGATTTTGGTCAAAGGTTTAAAGTTTTGTTGAGTTTGTTTATAGCTTTTAAATATTAGGATTTAATTTAAATTTTTATATTGGCATATAATATTTTAATCAAGAGGAATTGTATGAAGGCTTTTAATGAAAGTCCTCTTGATGTGTTACCTTTTGGAAAGTTGTTTGAGGTTTTTTAAGTGTGCTTGAATCAATTCTTTTATGCAAATTTCTTTTTAGATATTTGTGAAAGTTTATGAAATTTTTGAAAAATTTTTGGAGTTCTTGAAAGTTTTCAAAAGTGTTTAAAATTTTAAAATCAAGACATGTTTTATGTTTGAGTCTAATTGAAATGTTCTCATGTCTAAAAGAACTTTTGAGAAGTTTTATATAATGGTTTTAAAGTGAAAAGAATAGTTTTAAACATGTTTTAAAAAGTTTGGGAAACTTTTGAAAGTGTTTTAAAGTTGTTTAGAATAAAAATTTTCTATAACCAAGGCATAATTTGCATTTGAGTTTAGTTGGCATGTCTTGTACTTAAAATCACTTGAAAATGATTTGAAAGTTATGTATATTGTTTTTGGAATAAAATAAAATATTTGTGTATGTTTAGAAACTTTTTTAAAATGAAAATTTTAAAATGTAATTCAAATTGCATGGATAAAAAATTTTCAAGTTTTTCATTTAATTGATAAGTTTTGATCTTCAAAAATGTCGTGGGGAACATTGCTAAACTTGTGTGAGTTAAGTTTTGGGTCAATTTTTGAAGATTTATACAATGCCTTAATGGTGGTTCATGGTGACAATGTAAGCAGTTATTGTACCTCATGTATTGTCTTGTTTTGGACTACAATGAAGGTTCATTAGGAAAACAACAGGGCCATTATTCTGCAATTGTTTTAGGCTAAGTTTACCTAAGAGAAACAATAATGCACAAAAAAGTTATACCTTATATGTTGTTTTTCTTTGGACTATATTGGTGATGGATTGGGAGAACAATAGTACCATTGTTCTACCACACCATTTTAGTCTGAGTTTTATCAAAGATGAATAGTATTTTAGAACAACATCATTATAGGGTGCTCCTGTGATGTCAGTGAACGTTATAATGGATAGTTTAACTAATTTTTTATGTATATAATAGCTAGTTTGAGCTACAAATGGGCTTTTAACATTGGAAAGCTTATAAAAAATGTTATAAGGGTATTAGAACAATTTTTATGAAGTTTTGATGCATTTTGATGAGTTTATATGATGATTCATGCACTTGATTGGTTTTGTTAATTTAAATGAGTTAGAGAGATAGAGTAAGTTGAGTGAATTGAGATTTATGAGATTTTTTTAAGGCATGGGAATTGAGATTAGGTTGTTGAGATTGGTGTTGGTAAAGGGATATTCTTCATTCTACACAAAGAAAGATTTACATTGGGTTCCTTTTCATTCATTTGAAGAAGATTCTTTTAGGTTACACTTGATTTTTAAGCAAGACTGTAAGATTTCTCTTCACTCCCTTTATAGAAAGAAGACGTTGTAAGGATTCCTCTCCGTCCTAAAGAAGATTTGATATAGTGAATCCAAAAAATTTATTGGGAGTAGATGTAGCCTAAGGATTAGTTAGTTAAAATACTATAAAAGTTGTGTTGTATCCTTTCTTTCCTTTAATTATTTAATTTTATGCATATTGTGATTGTTTTAAAATTGCCTTAATTTAATTTATTGTGTTAAATTGGCATAACATTTACATATTAGTTGAATTTTGGTTTAAGCAATTCATACATTGCATAAATTAGTTTAAGTGGTTTAGGACTTAGTTTAGAAAATTTTTAAATATTCAATTTACTCTGCCCCCTCTTGGATGCTATAGGGCTTACAAATATAACAACTAGAATAAGTCAAATTGAAGAAAATATCATAACTAATAAAAATGTTTCTTCATAATCAATTCCTACTTAATATGTATATTCTTTAGTTATAATGCATTCTTTATATCTTTCAATACTATCATTAACCCTTCATTTAATTTTTAGAACTCATTTATTCCCAGTTACTTTACACCCTTTAGGGTAATTAATCAAGTCCCATACTCAATTAGAGTTTAAGGAAGTCATTTCTTCCTTTATTATTTTTATCCATTTTCTTAAATAATGCTTAAATAAGGCCAGCAAGAGGTTCATTTACATTCTTTGGCTCATCTGCTTCTAATGAAATAATTGTGAACTTATCCTTTAATTTTAAAATGATGTCAGGCAATTATTATTTAATTACTTCAACATAATTGAGATTTATAAGAAACAAGTTCATCAACATCATAATTTCTCCTACTTGAATCAAATACAATAGGTAAACTTTCATTGGTTGGTAACTTAGATTGATCTTGAATCAATTATTCATTTATTATATTGCTCTAACTTAGATGAAGTCCCCTAACTTGATTTCGTATAATAGAATTATTTTGATCAAGTATCTTTATAAAAATATAAATACTTACCTTAAATTTGACATCTCATAATTCAAATTCAATTATTCCTTCATTTCCTTCCTCACTTATGAACACATAATTTTTAAGTGTTCAAAGTTTCTAATAAAGATATTTGCTTCCCTATAATACCTAGTTTTCCTTATTTATAAGGCAAAAGGTCAATTTATTCCTAAGGTTTTGACCAATAATTAGGCCCGATCCTAAAGTTTCAGAGCATTCAAAAAGAACTCTAACGTTTCAAAAAAGTTCAAAAAGAACCATAAAGTTTCAAAAACGTTCAAGAACTATCCTGGACAAACTTCCGTCAAGTCTAACTGTTACATGGAATATGGTATGTGGGCCCATAGAAATGTGGACCAATTAGAATTTGCCATGTGTCCAGGTTTAAATCGCTACAATTGTAGACATGTTCTAATCTTTAATGTCAAAACTCCGAATTAGATGAAGTCCCCTAACTTGATTTCGTGTAATAGAATTATTTTGATCAAGTATCTTCATAGAAATATAAATATTTACCTTAAATTTGACATCTCATAATTCAAATTCAATTATTCCTTCATTTCCTTCCTCACTTATGAACACATAACTTTTAAATGTTCAAAGTTTCTAATAAAGATATTTACTTCCCTTTAAGACCTAGTTTTCCTTATTTATAAGGCAAAAGGGTCAATTTAATCCTAAGGTTTTGACCAATATTCAGGTCAGATCCTAATGTTTCAGAGCATTCAAAAAGAACCTTAACATTTCAAAAACGTTCAAAAAGAACCCTAACATTTTAAAAACATTCAAGAATAACCCTGGACAAACTTCCATCAAGTCTTACTGTTACATGACACATGGCATGTAGGGCCCACAAAAACGTGGACCAATTAAAGTTTGCCATGTGTCCAGGTTTGAATTGTTACAGTTGCAGACATGTTCTGATCTTCAATGTAAAAACTCACCGTTTTGGAAGAGACATTTATTGCACAGAAAGGGCAGAAGCAATTCGAACTCAAGACCTCCCGTCACCTTACACGTGACCTTTGCCATCTTACTAAGCCTATCCTTTAGTATAATAACATCCAAGCTGATATTTTAAGACTATAGTTGTTGAAGCTAATTAATTGACAAGTGGAGCACTCTGATTAGTCCACGTTCCTGTGGGCCCTCACATGCCACATGGTATCTATAATAGCAATATTATGGGACCTACATTAAATTTTTTAAAAATAATATGCCACATGACATGTGAGACCCATAAAACAAGTGGACCAAGCATAGTGTGCCATGTGACTTGACAGAAGTTTGACCACGGTTGCTCTTGAATGTTTTTGAAACATTAGGATTCTTTTTTAACGCTCTGAAACGTTAAGGTCTAACCTAAATATTGGTCGAAACCTTAGGGTTCAAATGACCCTTTTGCCCTATTTATAAGAGGGATCATGAACATAGGCAACACAACTTCAAGGCCTTAAGTTTGTCATATCAAGCTTTCTATGTAGCTATAACTCATTTGGGGTGTATGTAATTGATTTTATAGCACTCGGTTAAATATATAATTGACAATCAACAAGGCATCAATCCAAATGGTAATTGGTAAATTTACTTGTGTTTCTTTATGGACTTAATCATTTCTGGTAACATTTTATTTCGTCTTTTTGCAATGACTTTTTGTTATAAGATTTAAGCAATAGTAAACTCTTGTTTTATTTCTTTTCATCATATAATATTTTAAACTTAGTAGACAAATATTATTATCCTCAATCAATTCTCAAGGCTTTTATTTTCTTGTCCAATTGATTATTTACTAAATTTATATACTTTATAAAGCAATTCAATGCTTCTAATTTATGAGAAATCATTTAAATGTGACTATCTTGAGTATAGTCATCCAAAAAAAAGATGAAATGTACAACCCATATCTTACCCTTATAATCATTGGACTACAGATATCAAAATGAATTAATTACTATAGATATGAAGCTTCTTCTTCCTTTTCGAATGGCTTTTTTGCTATTTTACTAGCTAGACAATTTTTACAAGTAAATCTACTTAATTTAAATAACCTAGTAGGCCTTTTTTTTATTAATTGATTTATTTGATTATGAATAATGTGACATAGTCTAGTACACCATAAAATTATATTAACATTACAATTACTAGATGAGGTAAATATATTACTTACATTAACAACATCTAGAATAATGAAACCATCCAACATAAAATCATGATCATAATAAATGTTTTAGGATATAAATTCATTCTATTATTGTGGAAGTTTATGTTGAATCTAAGTTTAAATAATACCAAAATAGAGAGAAAATTCCATTGAATATTTGTAATGTAAAATATTTCATGTAGGATGGGGGACAATTCACCACATATGTCTAATTTACATGTGTCAATCCCTTAAACAACAACCTTTGAGTTATCTCCTACAAAAATCTATCATATTGTATGTGGGATTTTTTGAAATTCTAAGAAGACATTCCTATTCAATATATCATAAAGGATATAATTTTGTTAATGTTAGCCCTATGGCACCTAAGAGGGGGTGAATTGGGTGCTTAAAAATTTCTTGCAGAATTAAAACACTTTAAACACCTTAGGCAAATTTTAATACAATGCAATCTCTAACCAAAATTCAACTCAAATTAAATGTCAACTTTATGTCAATATTAAGCAAATTCAATCAATATTTAAGCAAAAACAAAAGATTAAATATAAAAGAGATAGGGAAGAGAAGAACATCAAGAGTTATAGAGGTTCACCTACCCTAAAGATAGACTGCGTTCTCTCTCCAACTACTTGTTGGAAATTCACTAACAACTAATCTTACTTTAATTGGGCGAAGAGTAACCTTTACAACAATCTTAGTTAAAGGCCAAGAGGAACCTTTACAACAATCTTGATTTTAGGTTAAGAGGAACCTATCCAACAATTTTGATTCTAAGGTCAAGAGGAACCTATCGCAATCTTACTTAAATGGGTGAAGAGTAACTCGTAAAACAATCTTTTATAGTAAAGAGGAGTCATAACAATACAACCAAATTCTATAATTTTTTTCCTATAAGGATAGCCCTTAAACCAAGCTCCCTTGAGCTTTAGACTATGCTGATATAGCTTATGACACCCTTGATCAAAATCAACATAAGATAAGGGCTCAAATGCAACAAATGCAATATGGAATGTTCAATGCATAATTAAGGCCTAAACCAGTCCAATTCAAATTCAAGGATTAACACAATCCAAATCTTCTTTATCCTAGGTGAAGAGCAACCTACCAAGTCTATTTTAAAGGCAAAGAGCAGCCTATACCACAACCACAATTAACACAAACCAATTTCCCCCAAATTATGTAACCAAACTCACCCTCAATGGTGTTTCTCTAACGCTCATGCAATAAAACCAATTCCTAAATTTCTAGATACAAACCAAAATTATAAATGGCCTCCTAGAACTTCAATATAGCATTAACAATGATATTTAATAATAAAAAAAGTGATTACAATATCAAATATTCAAATTAAACATTAAAAAATGAAATCTGTCCAAAATACGCAGTCTTAAGAGTTCTAGCCTATGAACATGCGAATTTAATCTATCAAATGATGCAAATTAAATGCAACAACCTATTGGAACCTTAATCAATCAGTTAACAATCAATCTCCATAATAAACACAATTTTTACACATCAATCGAATAAACAAAATCAAGCACAAGGCTAGAATGCTCAAACCTGGACAACTTTGAGCAACCTGCAAAGATTAAGCTCAAACAAACAATATAATCACTTACAAATAGAAAAAAAATATACCAGCACACTCCCAGGACCTTAAGCAAAACGTGTATGATAATTTTGAATCAATAAAAATGGTTTTGCTAGCTTAAAAATGAAGAACACAAATGTTTACAAAAGTTCAACCAAAATAGAGACAATTTTGGTATGTTGATCTTTGAAAGCTTAATGAAAACAAAATAATAAATCATAAAATCAATTAAAACCTTTATCGGATTCAACTAGGTATAAATAAAATGAAAACATAAATTTTGCTACATAACAAATGAGTTTAAAACAGCAAAATCATGATTAAAAGAAAACTGTACAGAAAACAAGGAGAGCTTTGAATATTTGAGAGATTTGATCTTGTAATTTGTTTTTTAGAGGTTCTGAAACTTGTTCAAAGTTTTTAGGAATGTTATATATAGTGTTGGGAGAGGTTTGGAGTC
>JAOXYD010062855.1:0-12906 GCA_028565735.1 Pinacopodium congolense | reverse complement strand
TACTGTGAATCAAAATCAATTTAGTGTCCAGATAAAAAGTCTTAGGATAGATAATGTTATGGATTACTCAGTCAAACCCTATCATCCTAGTTACAATCCCAAGGGATTATTCATGACTTGTCATGTGTTATTACAACCCAATAAAATGAGGTAGCCTAAAGGAGAAATAGACTTAATTAAGACTACTAGAGCCTTACTACCAGAAAATCTTATGTTTCTTCAAACATAATGTTTGATAAACATAGTTATTTCTTCAAACCAACTATACTTGGAGAGGTGCCATTAAGAGAGAATGAACTTTGTAAGTCTTGTGAACATCTCTAACACTTAGACCATCTTTCTATTCTAACCAGTGTAGTGAGGTCCCAAAACACTCCCATATCCTCTAAGTCTAACAATCCTGCCCATGAGCATTTAAAGGAAATGGTTAATCCTCATCCAATGGAGGTTTAGAAGCCCAACTCAAACTCTAAGCATGAAATCACAGTAAGATATAAATATCCTTTACATACACCATCAATTGACATATCTACCTCTTTATCAAATGATTTAGATCTTTTAATTATTGTTTAAAAAAGGTACTAGAAAATGTTATAACAACTTACTTTATATAATAACTTTCTATATTTCCTTTAAAAACTTGTTACAAACATATCGAAGGTTTATTATGAGTTTAAATAGTATTGCTAACCCTGATAAGATATCCTAGGCATTGTTAAAAAAATAATGGAGGAAAGTCATGAGAGAGGAGATGACTAGTTTAGAAAAGAACAAAACATGTTAGATTGTAAAGTGACTGAAAGAGAAGAACATTGTTGATTACAAATAGGTCTTCACATTAAAGTACAAGGAAAATGGAACTCTTAAAAGAAATAAAGTATGATTGTTGGAAAAAGAATATATTCAAGCATATAATATTAACTTTCAAGAAACATTTTCCCCTATTAAAAAATGAACACCATTAGGATCTTGTTATTACTGGCTACTTATTACAATTGAAAACTCCTTCATTATAATGTTAAGAATGCATATTTTAATGAGGACTTTAATGAAGAGATATTTATAAAAATTACACTAAGATTTGAAGGGAACACAAGTAATAAAGTTTGTAAGTTAAAAAAGGCTCTGTACATATTGAAACAATCTCCTAGAGCATGGTTTAGAAGACTTACAAAAGTTATAAGAAGATATGGGTATAAACAAAGCCAAGGTCATCATATTCTAGTTATTAAACACTCGACTAAATAGGAAGTAACTACACTCCTAGTATATATTGACCATCTTATAGTTTCTTGAGACAATGAGAAACAGAACCTGAAATTGAAACAAAGACTAGTAGACTAGTTTGAAATAAAGAAGTTGGAGAAATTAAATGTTGATTATGCTAGGTTCATAGTGGATAGAAGGTCAATAATGGGATATTGCACTTTTCTAGGAGGAAATCTAGTGACTTCAAAAAGTAAGAAACAAATAGTAGTAGTCAAGTCATTTGCAAAATCAAAATTTAGAGTTATAACTCAAGGGATGTGTGAACTTATTTGGCTGAAGAACATTCTTGATGACTTAAGTTTAAATGGGAGGGACCTATGAAGTTTTAGTATGATAACAAGTCAATTATCAACATTCTTTACAACCCTATACAACATAAAAGAACCAAGCATATTAACATTAATCAACCTTTCATTAAAGAAAATTTGGAAAAAGGGTTAGTATGCATGTATTACATTTCTGCATAATCTCAAATAACTAATGTTATGGAAAAAGGGTTGAGTGATTCAAGGTTTCATGTTCTTACATCTAAGCTAGGAATGGAAGATACTTATTCCTCAACTTTAGAGAGTGTGTTGAAGATACTAAAGTTAAGAATCTTGAAGATCAAGGGTGATGTATAATAACATTGTTGTGTTATCTTCAAAGCATCGTTATATGTTTGGATAAAGTCAAAAGAACAACGATAGTATTGATAGTATTGTGGAACAATGTCAATCTACTTCCAAGTGAAGTTAGAAGGTAAATGATGACCTATAATAGCACTATATAGCCTATGCATAGATGCCACTATAATCCTATATGAGAAAAAAAAATTAGTGCTTCTGATCCAGGGGTAATTGTTAGAATGTTCACTAACAATATCTTCTTTAGTATGTGAAGGCCAACTCTTATAACCACTCTATTTTTCAATGGGAACAAAAGTAACCCTTACATATAGGTTCTAGAGTCACCCTTATAATAATTTTCTCTCAAAATCACACAATCCCAAAAATACATTTAAAAAATATCTTTCTTAACTAACCTAAACTGTTTAAGAGTTTTACTAATAAACTTAAGAATGAATACACAAAGAAACTTTATAAAATGTACCAAAACTAACCACAAATTCGCTCAAATGCTTTCACAACTCAATTTGGTGCATCTCATCACAACTTGATGCATAGCAATCATCTAATACACATATTTATAAGTAAAATCCAATGTATTAACTATGTATGGCTATTAGGACTCATTAAATTTCATTTACTCTATTCTTTACCATTGAAACTAACTGTTGCTACCTAATTTTTCGAGACACTGGTCAATTAGTCCAAATACACTAATCAATAATGCACATTATTAGTCGACCATTAAAAATATCCCACTAATCAACTAGTTACATGTATTAATCAACCAGTCCTATGTTAGACTAGTTTCTAACACTATTTAATACACTTTAACACATTTAAAAAACCTTAAAATAAAGCCTAATATTTTTAAACACTTTTTTTAACACACACACATATTTAAATACTTCCTCAAAAATATTTTTATGTATTAATAAAATCATTTTAAAATATTTTCACTCAATTTCTCTTGATTATGCAACTTATACACATAAACATTGAATATAAATGCAATATTAATGATTTGATCCTATAAAGATCATGATACGACTTACAATAAAAACACAAAACAAAGCCTATTTAACTTTACTATCTTGGCCCTTGATCCTTTATTCAACATCTCAATCTTCATGTATAATCACTTTAGCTCTAACACTCTAACTTTAGATCCAAATTATATCTTTTATCATCTTTCTTTAATCCAACCTTTCCAATACAACAACAATGAAACCATTAGTAATGAAGATGTTTTGCCATCATTAAAACCTAAGTATAATGCCCCTTAGTTTAATAATCTCTCTCTCTTTTTAATGATGATAAAACCATATGATATTAGGAAAGCATAAAAAGTAAATCCCAAGCAATTCAAACCATTTTGTTCCTTTTAAACTAATATCAAACATTTTCTCTCCCTTTTTTGAATCATCAAAAAGTTCATATGCCCGAAAAAACATATTGCTTTAATACCACTCAACCTCTCTTAATACTATTAACATTAAAAGCCAAAACTTCCCTTAAAATATTCAAAATTTAAGACTACCCCTAAATTCATGCATTATAACTTATTTGAAAAATTAAGTCTCTTAAATAAAACGTAATATTGAATGTTACTCTCTCTCTTTTTTTTAAAAAAAAAGTAACATAGTACAAGATAAGATTTACCAAAACTCAAGACTTATATAAATTGTCAAAACTTCCCTTAGTTCATGCATCAAAATAAGTCATACTCAATAATCAAATCATAAATAACTCAAAAATCAAACTCAATGTCAAAACTTAAAAACTTAAGCTCCACCTGCATTTAGTCAAAACAATAATATATGAGCTAATACATTACCAAGCTTCTCCACCTTTTTATAAGAACATAAACAATACAAATTATACTCTTCAAAATCATCAAAAGTCATCAAAAATTCAAAAAAAACTTATAAAAATTATCAAAAACATCAATATCAAAGCTCCTCCTAAATAGAAGCAATAATTTCTCCTCCCTTTTTTCAATATTAAAAATATGTTCAAATTTATAAGCATTAAAGAAACAAATATAATTCAAATTTTAACATTCAAAGTCAAAAGTCATCCAAATATGTCACAATAGTTGTATATGCTCCTCTTGTATAAGGTATTTAAAAGCTCTAAGCTCTCTCTATCCAAAAATCATATTTACACACAATTTTACATTATTTCTAATTTTCTCATGATCATGCAAAATCTAATCATGTAAGATTAATGTCCATACCATTTTTTTAATAACATTATTCTCTCCAAATTTATCTATACATATAGACCTTAAATCTATGAAAATAGATAAAATTGTCCCCAAATCAAATTCAACTCCATTATTCATGCCTAAAAACATTCAATTCATTTAAATCATCAAGTATTACTAAATCTGATTATTTAAAAACATCAAGTATCACTTAAATTCACTTCATGTATCTAAAATTGTGTAACCAAGACAAATATGTATTTACATTTTATATATCACCAATTATCATCTCTTTTTCTCATTTGGTTTAATAATGTGTCTTGGTAATTATCCTTTCAATCTTGAAAATACCTTTGAAGTTCAGTAACCTACAAAATAAAATTCATTTTGTTTTTGTACTCACATTGTTAAACTAAAAAAGATTTTCAATCATTGGTTTTGATAATGACAGAATATCTTTATTACTAATATTTTAGTTTTGTTCTCTAAAAAGATTCAAAAAGCAAATTGTGCAAGAACTTATAGTGAAGCCCAAAGTAGAAGTTAATTCATAAAGAAAAAGGTCAATGATGGAGCAAGTACTAAAGTAAAGTTTAAGAATAAAGATCAAGACTATGAAGATCAAGATTAAATAGGTTTAGTTATGTATTTTAGTTATAAGTATTGCATTTATCTTCTCACTACTCTAAGGGTTTAAGAATTTGTATGACCATTTCATTTAGGATTTTGGTCAAATTTTTAGAGTTTGATTCATTTTATTTAATGCATTTTCATAACATGTTTGGTGTAGGATATCATATTAGTATTGACTTTCATAATCAAAAGGTGTAAACCCTAAAGACACTCAAGAAAGGGGTGAATTAAGTGATTAAAATTTTCTTTAACTAATTAAACTTGCCCCTTAAGCAAAATAGTATAATATGCTATGCAAATGTGAATGCTAATTTGATAACAAATAACTAATAGCCAAACCATACAACAAGTAATAGTAAAAGAGAAAAGAGAAGAGAAAGACACAAGGTTTTATAGAAGTTTGTGTACCCCAAAGATAGACGACCTCTTCTTTCCAACTACTTGTTGAATAACATTTTTTATTTTTTTTATTAACAATTAAAACCAAATACAATGCTCTTTCAAGGTGAAGAGTAATGCTTATAAGACAAATCTTTTCAAAACAAAAAGGAGCCTTGACAACCTAAATCTTTTTAAGGCAAAAAAGAGCCTTTACAAGACACAATCTTCTTATTTAAGGTAAAGAGAAATATTTTAACCAATCTTTATATGGCAAAGAGGAGACTTGACAAACTTAACCAATCTAGCAAAACAATAATCCTCTTTACAAGTAAGTAAATACACTTAAAGATGTGTTTCACTTCAAACAAAATTAAACTGAGGGCTTCAATTTCTTTCACAAATGATAAGAATAATCAATGATATCTTGAAAGCTTAAACAAACTTAATATAATAAATTTAATACACTAAAATGTGTATGAATAATGAATGACAATATGAAAAATCAAATGAAATAATTATAGATAGCTTTGATAAATATGAATATAATTGCTTCAAAATAATTAAATAAGCATTTGAAAATAAACCAAAATAGTCAATAATACTCTTGAAGACTTAAAAAAAAGAAAACAGTGATTTAGAAGCAATCAATTTGGATTTGAATGTCCAAATATATAAATAAAACTAGTGCATGTAAATCTAGATAGTTTTGAGTAACCTATTAATTTGAAGCCTAACCAGACAATATAAGTGCTTAAAAATCAAACGAAACATACCTGACCAATCTTGAGATCTTAAATAAATAAAAAGCAACAAATTTTCACAGACAAAAATTGATCTAAATAAATAAAATTAAGATTAGCATAAGAAGAGAAAAATCAAAGACAATTTTGGTGTACCTGAAAAAACAAGCTTATAATATATGAAATATTCTTCCAAAAATTCAACATAAAAAATTGACACCTAAGTAAACAAAAAATAATAATTTCATAATTTTAGAAGTAGATTAAGATAGCAAGAATAAATATTAAAGTCAGAATAGTACAAACAGAAATAATTTTATGCTATGAATGAGTTCAAGCTCTAATCTATCACAATGAATATCCTAAAATACGAAACTATAATAATAAAAAAATTTAATAGTTAATATAATTGAAAACAATGAATTCATACCAAAAATATATATTAATATGGAGAGGGACAAAATTAAACCAAAATAGTGAAGAAAGGAGGCAAATAGTGAAGAAGGAGGTAGCCCTGAGATTTGAACAATTTTTGTCTTTCAATCTTGTTTCTAAGGCTTCCAAAAATACTAAAAGTGTTTAGAGATGTTGTATCTATGGTTATGAAGGGTTTTGAGACATTTTAAATTGCAACCTTGGCCATTTAGAAACCAAAAGAGATGTTTAATCCCAAAAAGGAAATAAAGAGATGTTAGAGACAACTTTGAGTAATATATCTTCTTAAATCTTCAATCAGCGTTTTGAGTGATTAAAAAATGAAATAACATTCTAGTGCACTCTTAATACCTTAGGCAAAATATGTATGATGATTTTGAAGTAATAAAAAATTATTTAAGTACTGAAAAATCAGATTAAATGATAATAGTTCAAATATGAAAAGATTTTTGGTATGTCAACAAAAGAGCTTAAATCAAATGATTTTCAATTATAAAATTTAAAACAAATGACTAAAGCAATTCCTATCTATCCAAACATTGAATAAGACTTCAAACAAGATTTAAAATATAATTTGAGACTATATGAATAATCAAAATGATTTAATGACTATGTTATAAAACTTTATGTAAATTTTAAAAACTATATGCAATGCATGATTAAAAATGAGCCTTTAAATCAATTGGACAATAAATAAAACTTACAATCACATTAAAAACAACCTCACTAAGGTCTCGTAACTTCCATATCTCTTGCTTTTCCTTTAACTTCATCTTTGCCCTTCGAGTTTCAAACTTTCCAAATGAAATCATCTTGGAATAAACCTATCTTTGAAAGTCAAGGTATAAACTTAAATCATTAGTAACAATTATATTTTTGGTATCATCAAAACTAAGATTGGAACCTCCCTTAGTTCAACAAAGGAAATGTGGTGATTTATTTTAAAGTATTCCTCTTGATGTGTCAAAGTATTTTGGAAAGTTGTTTGAGTATGTTTGAATATGTTTAATTCAAGTTTGTGAGTGAAAAATAATTTTAAGAAAGTTTAGAAAATCTTTGAAATGATTTTTAAAGTTTTAAAAAGTTTTTAAGTGTTGAAATTTCCATAATTAAAAGAGAAAAGAATAGTTTTGAATTGTTTAAAAAAAATTTAAAAAGTGTTGAAGTTTATTATTATTGAAATTTGGCATAACTAAGGAAAATTTTGCATATGAGTCAATTGAATTAGCATTGGAGATGTTTTTGATAAGTGTTTTTGAAATTAAAGAAATGGTTCTAGTACGTGTATAAATGGTTTATAATTAAATTCGAAATGAAAAGTTTTGGAAATTGCTCAATTTATTACAAACCAAGACATAATTTTTTTAAAAAATTAATTGATATATCTTGTTATCCAAAAACATTGTGGGAAATTTTTTTAAGTAATTGGAATTTGATTGAACCAAATTGAAATTTATTTGGAATTGGTTTATATTGATTTTGGTTGACTGCAGAACTTGGAACTGATTTTGTAGATATATCGATCGACTAGTGTTGGATATTGATCAACCAATTGTTTGTTTTTAAGGGTTTGATCAACTAGTATTGCTTTTTAACTAGCATCAATCAATTAATATGAGAAGGTTAGTCAAGTAGTGATCATTCAATCAACCCATGAAGACCGATTGACTAATATAGCAAATAATCAAGTAACAGTTGTTAACTGTGTTACAACTTTTTGAGTGTGTGTATCATTTCTTTTATGTCTCTAATAGCTAGGGAAACTTATAAATAGATGGTCCAAGTAGTTAAAAACAATCTTATTGCTAGTTTGATGATTAAGAGAGTATTGATTGATATTTTGAGACAATTTATATTGGTTTATGAGTTTAAGAGAAAGAGTTGAGTTTTGAGTTTGCATTTATTGCATTTTGAGCACGTTGAGCATTATTTTGATCAAGCAAATGGGTTTCCTTATATATGCTTCAGTTGAAGTTGTGAGCTTGATTTTTAAGATTGAAATTGTGAATTTGAAGTTTGAGAAAGAGTTATTCTTCACCTTTAAAAAGAAAATTGTTTTGGGTTACTCTTGTCATCTTTGTAAAATTCGATTTAGGTGGTTCTTTGGTGTCATTAGGGCTAACACAATCTATTTTGGGTCTTTAGGGATTATTTAGCTTCCTACCATTCTAACCTCTTAGGAATTTATTCTACCAATTTTATTCATCATAAAAAAGTTCTTAACATGCTCAAACCTTCCTAAAAAATAACAAACCATAGGTGCATTGTATGAATGAGAATAAGCCCGCCCAAACATTATTATTTCTAATAACATTTCTATGTCATCTATTAATGGATATCATCCATTACTGAAAATGAGACATAGGATGGTCATGAGAAATGTTTCTAGTGTCACATACATTCATATAAGGCCCATGTAATGGTTTTAGACCACTTTGCTTTATGATAAGCTTAAATGCATCATATTATGATTTTATATTCCTATAAAAATTACGCATATTCTTGTTTGTGTGCATTTCCTTCCTAGATTACAGTCTTAAGGAATATATGAATACATGATGTTGCCTCTTAGGTTAAGATTTAGAATGCTATGAAAAAAAATTTCAAAAAATGGCCTAACTATATGCTTTTCATTTTTTAAATTCTTTTACTTAACAAGTATAGCTTTACTGCTTCATGGTGTATTTTCATGGATAAATCCTAAACTAAATCTATCATGTGATACTTTTTGATTACCCAACATACATTCTAATTTTTTCTTTATCCTTAGTGAATTTAAATAAAGAATCCTTAAATGGTTTACATCTCCTTTTTCAATAATGTATTCTCTTCTATCAATTTTTACTTATCTTCATTATCTACACTTTTAGATTTTCTAATGCTAATTAATTCACTTTTTAATTTTTCATTCTCTAATTTTCATGCATCTAGAAGTTTCAATGTTTCTTAATATTTAGAAGATGTATTTTTTCCTTAATCATAACTTTTATGTATTTAAATAATTCATCATAAGTTCATTCATCTACACAATCGTCATTATCATCTTTAGAATTTGAAAATATGGGTAGCTTATCATTATTTTTACAAAAATTTAAGTTAGAGCGCACCTTATCATCTAATAAGCATATGTGAGCCACTTCTTTTACATGCTTACTTTCTTCTTTAACTTGGATGGTACCTCCATAGGTAATCTCTAGTACGTGCTAAATCTTATGGGTAGATTTGCAACTAAAAACTCTGTTGAACTCATATTTATGCAATGTAGAAATTAAGATATGTACAAATTTATT
Organism: Pinacopodium congolense; assembly: GCA_028565735.1. Classification (NCBI taxonomy): domain Eukaryota; kingdom Viridiplantae; phylum Streptophyta; class Magnoliopsida; order Malpighiales; family Erythroxylaceae; genus Pinacopodium; species Pinacopodium congolense. Next base: position 3,341 of record JAOXYD010062855.1, on the reverse strand, counting down.
ATTGAGGGCATTAAGTTGTTCATCCCTTTCACCCCTTTTACTTTTATCCTTTGATACTATTGTCTCTTTATTATTTACAACTATTATTTTTATTAGAGTGTAAGAGCCATTTTCTAGAACTTCCTAAAAATCAATTCATATAGCTAAAAGAAAATTTTTCATCCTAATTTTTTAATCTCTATAATTTTATTATTAAAATAAGGATGTCTGCCTAAACTATCAAAATATGCCATTTTATAATCATATACTTACTACCTCGTTAGAAATAATCACAAGTGAATACTTGTTCTGATACCATTTATTGGTTCTAATGTGACACTTAAGAGGTATGACAAATTAGATAACTGAAAATTTTTCAAAGTTTATGAATCTTATTAAAATTACCCTCTTATTTAATATATAAAATTATATACAATTTAAAAATAATATATAATAATATGAAATAAACTTGAAAATAAGAGAAAAGGGAAAGAGAGCTGCAAAATGATTTACAGTGATTCGGTGGACAATCTCACACCTATATCTAATCTCCAACACCTTGTTGAAAATTTCACTAACAATATCTTCTTTTATGGGTGAAGATCAACTCTTATAATCATTCTCTTTTTCAATAGGTACAAAAATAATCCTTACATAATTAGTCTATTTTTCAATGAGTTTTAAAGTAACTCTTACAATAATTTTCTCTCACATTCACATAACCATAACAATATATTTCAAAAATGTCTTACTTTACTAACCTAAAGAGGTTAAAGGCCTAACTAATAAACTTAAGAATGAATACACTAAGGAACTTTATGAACACACCAAAACTAAACTAAAATTCGTTCAAAGGCTTTCACAACTCAATTTGATCCTTTTAAACATAATTTGATGCAAAACGCTCATTTAATATACCTATTTACTGGCAAAATTCATCTTACTATCCTTTTATGGCTGTAAGGATTCATTAAATTTTATTTACTTTATTTTTTACTGTTGCAACTACCCATTGTTGTCTGATTTTTTGTGACTTTAGTGAATTAGTCTAAATACACTGGCCAACCACTGACTGGTCAACCAATGTATTATTTATCGACAAGTCTATGCAAAAATAACACACTATTCGACTAGTCATGCACATTGGTCAATCAGTTTTATAGTAAACTAGTTTATAATAATATTTAACAAACTTTAATGCATTCAAATCACACCAAGACAAAGAGTAACATTTTCAAATACTTCTTACATATATAAACATTAAAATAATTCCTCCAAAAGATTTTTATACATCAAGAGAATTATTTAAAAATATTATACATATAGTTCCTCTTTATTATTTAATCTATATATATAAACACTACATATAAATGCAATATATATGATTTAAGCCTATTAATATTTTAAAAAGATTAAGAAAGAATAATAATAAAAGTGAAAGAAAGAAACCTATTTAATTTTACTATCTTGATTCTTGATCCTTCATTCAACATTTGATCTTCATGCAATAATCACTTTAACTCCAACACTCTAACTTTCACTCCAAATTGTGTCTTTTAACATCTTTTCTAAATTCTACCTTTCTAATAGAACAACAATTGAAACCATTATTAGTAAATGTGTTTTTTTTATCATTAAAACCTAGATGAAACCTCATTTTAAAATGCAAATGTGTGATATTATTTGGAAGGGGGAATGGTTTGTAATTTATATGATTTACTTTTTATTTTTCCCTAATATATGCAGTTTTATTATCATCAAAACCTAGGCAAAACTTTCCTTAATTGTACATATGTAATATAATTTTTCTTTCACATTGTTAGGACCAAGAAAATCTGAGACTATCAAAATAGTAATTATGTTACATTTTATATTTTGTTTCTATTTCACAAGCCTTACGTTGTGTATTTATATATAAATCTATAATTATTTGTTTAAGAGGTAATAATATTGGCTCATTATTCTTTTTAATTTCCCTCCTAGATTTTATTTTGGTTCCATACAAAAATGCATAATTTTTTCTTCTAGGCTGAGATCTAAAAGATGGTGCAACTTTCTCAAATAAAAGTCAAGTTTCGTGTTCATCATCCAAGTTTTTCCCTTCACAAATATGATTAGTGGAAGTACTCCTTTGAGTGAATATCATTGAATGCCTTTCTAGCTCTTAGTACGCATTCTAATTTTTCATTACCCTTTATGAAATTAGCCAAAAACTCCTTAAGGGCATTTACCTCCATACCTAACGCTTCATTTTCATTAAAAAAAATGTACCTATCATCATTATGAGCAATATGCGGACTATTAGCTTATAACATGTCATGCCTTTTATTTTTCAAATTTTCATTTTTTAAACAAACATGCATCTAATAATTTCAAGGTTTCCTTATATTTGGAAAATATCTCACATCTTCATCATCATCACATGAATAAAAACAAGAAGTTATGTCATCATCTTTTTCCATAAATCACATATGAGCTACCTCCTCTTTGGAATTCTCATTTCCAAATCACCAGTATCACCCTGTTCCTTTAAACTACCTCCTCTTCTCCTTCATTTTACTCCTCTCATTCTTCTCATTGTCTTTAAGAACTAACAGCAAGACTTAACGTGTCTCAGTTTCCTATATTTAATATAAATAATATTAGAAGAATTTCTTTTAAAATCAAATTTACCTTGATTTTTCTACATTAAGAAGTCCTTCCTATTAAAGAATCTCTTAAATTTTTTTATAAGGAGAGTAGGTCTTTATCTTTACTTCAACTAGATGAAATCTCCTCTTCACTTGAAACTTTTCTCATAGCCTTAAATGTCAAATTCTTCTTCTTTAATACCAACTCCTCTTTCTTTATCTCATGAAACCTCATCTTATAGGTTAAAATAGAACCAATGAGCTCTTCCAAAGGAAAGTTATTTAAAATTTTGACCTCTTGGATTGCTGTCTCTTTGGTCTTCCATGTCTTCAGTAGATACCTAAGATTTTTTTCTTAAGAATTAAACTTTAGTATAAGTTTTTACTAAACCTCTTAGTACATTTATGATTGATGAACTAAAGGAGGTTCCACCTTATTTTGATTATAACAAAACAATTTTGTTACTAGTGATCGCTATATTTAAATGCGTTAAAAGATAAGTATATGGACAAAATACAAGTGAATTCATTTAAGGAGTCTTAAAACTTAATTAAAGTTTATGAAGATCATATACGAAGAATCAATATTTTGAAGACAAAATTAGTGTTGATATAGGTTTATTTGTATAATTTTTATTGTAAGTTTCGCTTAATCCATTTTGGGGATTTAAGAGGCTATTTTATGTATATTTGCATACATAACTTAGAATATACATATAGATTGTATAATCA
>JAOXYD010062844.1:0-12906 GCA_028565735.1 Pinacopodium congolense | reverse complement strand
TAACCGTTTTGTTCCGATTTCAGTCCGGAATGAAACGGAACTAAACACTTTGATTACATTACTCTCTGATTCTTTTGCCCCCTTGCTTGTTTAGTTGTTTTCTTGAATTTGGGAAGCAGCAAATAATAAGCATATGGTCGAGAATAATAATAACAATAATGATAATAATACAATGTTTAAGTCAATCTATGTCCATTGGTAGATAATCTCTGAAGGTACTTATTTATCAAGAAATTACTTCTTTAATCAAAGAACACATACAACCACAGAGCGTACAAAAATTGTAAATCTACAAGAATATTTCCAAATCTATAGACTAATTCTTTAATATTAAGGGATGTGCAATTAATACGAGTATCTTTTTAGTTTAAGGTTTGTCGTAATTTTAATAATTCTTGAAAAGGTTAACTTTTAATCCTTTACATTTTATTGCGTGTTATATTTGTTAATTTTTATTAAAGAGAAAATTACACAACCATTTATTCATAATTATTCATAATTATTCTTTGAATAAAATAAAAAATATTTTATTATTTTATTATTATATTCTCTTATCTTATATAAACATGATTATAAATGACCATGGTTGAATAGCCATATAATAAGATCCTTATTATTAGTTTGTGCAAAAACAAGATTGGGAAAAAAAAGAAAAAGATTTGGGAAATTGTGGGCCGAAATGCTCTAATATTTAGCCCATTCCAATTTTCGTAGTAAAATAAAAAAAAATTAAAACCGATGAGGGGTAGTTTAGTAATTATAAACTGATAATTCTTTTTTGTTTTTTCGAAAGATAAAGAAACTGATTACGCGTAACTAACATTTAAACGAAAACTGTGTTTAAATGTTAGTTACGCGTCTTAAACCTTTTACCGCCAAAATCTATCTAAACCGATCGTCCATTTCTGGAGAAGCCATTCTCCTAAACTCTTCCATTAATGGCGTTTCGAACCCTCATATCAGCTATCCTTCTCTTCTCTCTCATCTCCCTTTCATCCTCCATCCGCGACGGAGTCCTCCTCACTGCCGCTGACATTCTTTCCAGCTCTGGCTACCTATCCATGTCCCTCACTCTCCAAATCATCTCCAAATCCGAAGCACCCAATTCTCCATCTCTCACCATTTTCTCTCCCAACGATCAAGCCTTCGCTCTCTCCGGACAACCGTCTTTATCACTCCTCCTATTCCACTTCTCCCCGCTCTATTTCTCTCTCACCACCTTCAAGTCCTTCTCCACTGGCTCCAAAATCCCCACCCTTTTCGCCAATCACTCGCTTGTCGTGACTTCTGAAGTGTTTGACGATGGTGATATTATCTTGTTGAATGGCGTTAAGATGAATGGGTCTCCTCTGTATGATGACGGGTCTTTGGTTATTTTCGGAGTGGAGCAGTTTATGGATCCGGGTTTTGAAGTTCAAGGTCCAGCTCCAGCACCTGAAGTGAGAGACATGAATGGCGGATGCTCTGTTAATGGTGACAGAGGTGAGCATTACTCGTTTGATGAGGCTATTGAGTCTTTGAGGTCAAAAGGGTACTCAATTATGGCGTCATTTTTGGAATTGCAATTGGTGGGGTTAATGGATCGGAATCTTCGGTTAACCGTGTTTGCTCCTGTTGATGAAGCGCTGGAGAGCATTGCAGGGAATTTTGGGAAGTACTCTTCAATCTTTCGCAGGCATGTTGTACCTTGCAAGATTTGGTGGAGAGAGTTGGTTGGTCTTAATGATGGGGCTGTTTTAGAGACTTATTTGGAAAGGTTTAGGATTAGGGTGACGAGATCTGGTGATATTCTGATGCTTAATGAAGTGCCTATTAGTTGTCCGAATTTGTATGAGAATGAGTGGCTAGTGGTTCATGGCCTTCAAGGCATGCTTGAAGAACCCGAGAAGGCTATCAACAAATAAAGTACATGACAGTGGTGGTGAAATTTCAGGATCTTGCTGCTGCCTGAGTTTGATGAACATGGGATTGATAAAGATTTAGAGCTCCAGATGATCTTGCTTTTAGTAATTCTGCTGTACAATTTTTGACAAGTTTTTGGGCTCTTTTATTTTTCTGGTTTGAGTTTGTAAGAACTGTGTAAACCAGATAATACGAACACTATAATACCCAAAAGGACTCACCCTTAAAATACAAATTTTCATCAAACCCCAAAACTCAGAAATCAAAATGCAAATTTTATTTCTTTCTTATTATCTTCTAATATTTATAATATAGATTGTTGAATTATTATTTTTAGAATAATTAATTATATAGTATATTCAGTTATCATAGTTATATAACAAATTCTGAATATTTGGAAATAGTTGCGTACCCATCATTGTGATATAACTTGATTAGTAGATGTTGGTTTATTAATATTGCCTATGAGATTATGAATCTGAATCATTTTGTATGCCTTCTCAAGATTTTTAACAGGTGCATATGCATCTTCGCATGTTTCTAGTACAGCTTTCTCTTTAATAAGCAATAGTTTGTAGTATACATTCTTTTAATGAGTTTGCTCAAAGTTATTGTTCGTTGAGTCTTTAAACATATATCATATTTTATTTATTTAAATGATGTGAATAATAACATTAAGTTTTTCAAGAATCCTTTTGAGGCTCTGTTATTAGTCTCTACACTTTACAGAGATTTTAAGCAGTTTTGCTTTGGTTGAGGACAATCAAAAGCCTAAGTACGAGGATAGCTAGCATTCCAATGCGATATATAAGAGATAACACCGACTTCAGAGAGGCAACCTTTTTCAATTTCTACTTCTCGGTAGGCAGTTTAATAACTGTGATAGAGTTTTGGGTCAAACTTACATGTTCACCCTTTAATAGATGCACAAAGAATAATTTAAATCCTAATGCTTTTATTTAAATTTAAATCAAAATTTAATATTTCAAATCATTTAAAAATAATTCTAATGTTTTAGAAACGTTGTTTTAAAAACATTTAAATCCAACTTAATTCTGAAATTTAATTACCTTCGTTAGAATATTTAATAATCAAATATCTTATGTAATTTATGAAATTTGATTCTATTTAAAAGAGGTTAAGTGATGGTTATTAGGTGTTTATAGAAAATAGAAACAAATTGGTATATAAGACCCTTCTCCCTTCCTTTCAAAGATACAGTTTTTAGAATGTCAGTTCTATTTCATATACAAGACAACAGTCTCCCAATCATTAAAGGACATTAACAAAAAATAAAGGCAAAGAAGGAAAGAAAACAAATTAAAAAAAATCACATAAGGCACAAGTCTAGATAACAGTATGTTTTGTTCTTTAATGTTTCTATAGGAACTATCAAAACTATTGAAAAATGATCTATAAAAGGTTTTTCAATTGGTATGAAAGTCAGGTTTTACAACATTTTAAACTTGGGGTATTTCAAATGTTTAGGGCCAAGACGACATTTTGGGCCTTTTTTAGACTGTTATTTTAGACCCTTATTAAAATATTTTATTTTGAATTATAATTAATTAATTAATTAATTAATTATGATTTGGTTTATATGCATAAGTATGGCATATGTTTTATTTATGCATAATATGATTTTGAAAATTTTAGTGTCATATTATGATTTTAGTTGGTACTATTAATTTTTCATATTATGTCATTATTAAACTTAAACTCTCACATTATATGTTGAATTTATAAAGGGTATTCATTAGTCAATTGCCAATTGTCAAATTAAATGTTATTGCATGAATCAAGCCTGTTAGTCACTAAAGCGGTCTAACTTGATAAAATATTTAGACATTTAATAATGAATTTTCAATTGTTCATGTTTATATGATACTATTAAATGATCTAAAAGATTAACCTGAACAATTGATTTCATTAATTATAACGTTAGGAGGTTACCTAAGGATGGATCATTCCTTACGATTAATGACATTAAAGGGATTTATCAACATATTTGATGAATATGATTGTATATCTAAAAATAGCATGCACATTAACTAGAATATGCTTGGTTGTCTATTATAATGTATGTTATTAGCATCATTATAAGTTATAGTCATGTATTTAAATATCATCCAAAGGTGAATTTAAATACATAATCAATTTTATTTTTTGTTTAAATCCATTTAAGTTAATTCAAAGCATTAATGCGTAAGTTATATATTATATTTGCGACATCTATTAATTTGTTTGTTTTAGGAAATGGGCTAATTATGTTCAATGATCTAAACTATGTTGATTGATATGAACAAATCCAGTTTCAACTATGTGTTATAAATATGGACTTAGCAATAGTTTCAGATACAAGGCTCGCAATCATAATTGAGAATAATACTGATGTTAACAAGTCTTTTTACATGACTTGGGAAAAGTCTAATAGGCTCAATTTGAGGTTCATGATGGTGACAATAGCTGAGAACGTTAAAACGTTAATGTCTAAAACAGATCATGCAAAAGAACTTATGATGAAAATTAAGGAATATTCCCATTCAGATATAGATGACAAGTCCTTTGTAGGGATTTTAATGAGTGAGCTAATGACTAAAAAATTCCACTGGTCACAACTCATTCATGATCATGTAATAAAATTGTTAAATCTAGTCACAAAGTTAAGATTGATATATATGGATATGAGTGAGTTCTTCCTAATATAGTTTGTTATAGATGTGAGTGAGTCCTTCTTAGTATAGTTTACTATCAACTCACTTCTTCTTAAGTTTAGCCAATTCCAAGTGAATTATTACATCCTTAAGGAAAAATAAAACTTTTAGGAAATTAATGCCATGTTAGCTTAAGAGGAATGGAGATTTAAAAAAATAAAGGAATACTCTGTTCATCTCACTTTTCATCACGGAGTTCGTAGAATCGTAGTAGTAAGAATAAACCAGGAAAGAAAAATAAGGATAAAGATAAAGCTCCCAAAAAGGTTAATGAAAGTCGAATTTATAAGGAGTAGAGGTACTACTTCTATAAGAAAGCTAGTCATTTCAAGAAGGATTGTCCTAAAAGAAAGGATTGGTTTGAAAAGAAAGGCACATCTTATATTTCAGTATGTTTTGAATCAAATCTTATTGAATTACCCAATAATACTTGGTGGTTAGATTCTGATGCAACTATTTATGTGGCACATGTTACATAGGAATTCCTTTCAATTTAACCCATAAACAGAACTGATAAGTTCTTATATATGGAAAATAGAATAAAGGTACAAATATAGGGAATTATGATATACATATTAATCTTAGACTAGATGTCACCTAGATCTCAAAAAATGTCTTTATTTTTAATTCTTGAATGTGCTAGAAATTAGTTTCCATTGCAAAGTTGGATGATGTTGGTTTTAACTTTAAGATTGGAAATGATTTTTTTTTCGTTATATAAGTACAAGTACTATTATGTTTTTGTTATTTTAATTAATTATTTATATAGTTTCAATCTTGATGTTGTTGTTTTTCTAATCTCTGTTTCATGTTGAACATATTATAGGAAATAAATGTGGTGCACATAATAAATGTTCTACTTTTTTTGTGACATAATATGACAGGTTATATATCCAAAGAAAGGGTATAAAGGTTAGTAAAAAATGAAATTTTATCTTAATTGGATTTTACTTATTGGGATATCTATGTAGATTTCATTAAAGGTATGCAAACCAAACACATATCGAAGCATCTAACCATAAGAAATAGTAAACTACTTGAGTTAATACATACTGACATCTATGGTCCTTTTTTTTTAGGTGATGAAAAGTAATTCATCACATTTATTAATAACGTCTTAATATATTGATATATATATCTACTATATGAAAAGTCTTAATTTGTGAACATCCCAAATGTCTTCATTAATGAGATAGAAAGGTAATTAGATAAAAAAGTAAAAATAATTAAGTTTGATAGAGGTAGTAAATATTATGATAAGTTTGATGAAAGCATATAATGTCAAAATCCATTTGCAAAGTTTATTACACATCGAGGCATATATGCACAGTATATAATGTTTGGCACATCTTAACAAAATGATGTAGTTGAACGTGAAATCGTACTTTTATAAACATGATTAAGAGTATGTTGAGTTACAATACTGTACCTTTATCCTTATGGATGTATGAATTAAAGATCCTTGTGTGTTTGCTTAGCAGAGTTCCTAGCAAGACAATTCTTAAGACTCCTAATAAATTGTGGATAGGAAAGAAACCTAATTTATGGAATTTCCACTTTCAAAATTGTCGGATAAAATTAAGATTATATAATCCATATAAAAAGAAGCTTAATGCGAGAACCATTAATGATTATTTCATTGGCTATCTTGATAAGTCAAATAGGTACAGAATTTACTATCATAACCATATTATGAGAATAGTTAAGTCTGATAACATTTGGTTCATTGAAAATGGTCAAATTAGTGAGAACAAAGGACCAAGAAAAGTGGATATTTAAGAGAGTCGAGTAAAAACTCCTGCCTTAAGAGTTATTTTCCTAGTTATTGTCCTTCTTATTGTATCAAAGTTACGCAACATGCTGAAACAAAAAATTAATACTCCAAACCCATAAATTGAACATATTGATAATGAATCAACTAATGATATGCAAGTCACAAATGAACAAGTAATGCCATTAGAAATATCATTACAAAAGTCTGTAAGGTAGAAAAGATTGATTATTTCAAATAACTATATGGTTTATTTTCTTTTATTACAAAATTTTGTAAGGTAGAAAAGATTGATTATTTCGAATAACTATGTGGTTTATTTTCTTGAACATAAATGTAACTTAAACATTAATCACAATCCAATCTCGTTTAAACAAGCCATGAAATGTAACAATGCTAAAAAACAGTTCAATGATATGAAAGAATAATTGAAATTAATAGATGAAAATAAAGTCTGGAAAATAATGAAGTGTTCAAAAGGTTCAAAGTAAGTGGGTTGTAAATGAGTCTTTAAGACTAAAACCAACTCAAAAGGCAATAGTGAAAAGTACAAAGTCAGACTTATTGCCAAAGGTTACACTAAAAGATGACATTGACTATAAAGATATTTTCTCTTCAGTTTCAAGAAAGGACTCTTTAAAAATTGTTATGGCTTCGATGGCCTATTATAATTTAGAATTTAACTAGATGGACGTAAAAATCATCTTTTTAAATGGTGACTTGGGAAAAGAAGTTTATATAGATTAACCATAAGGTTTCTTAACCATAAGAAAGGAACATTTGATGTGTAAATTAAAGAAAGTAATTTCAAGAAAGTAATATTGGAATTGACCATTAGAAAGCTGTAAAGAAAGTAGTTAGATATTTATAAGACATAAAAGGATTATATGCTCATATATAGAAAATTAAACCATTTCGAAGTGATAGGTTACTTAGATTCAGATTATACCAGATGTGTAAATTTAAAGAAATCTACATTCGATTACATGTTCCTATGAGCTAAAGGCACAATATTATAGAAAAGTGAAAAGTATTTTGTCATTGCGACTTCCACTATAGAGGTTGAGTTTATAGCATGTTGTGAGGCCACAATTCATGCATTATGGTGACAAAATTTTATCTTAGGACTTAGTATTATCGACAATATAGTTAGGGCATTAAGAAGCCGTTAAAAATTTTTTTTACAGTTCTCTGTATCTTTGGCTCATTCTATGTTTAGCACAACCAACAATGGAACACTGAACTGTGCACCCTAACTCGGCACACCTCATATTACCCTTTTCTTTCCTTGCAATGAGGTCTTGTTTGAATCAACTAGATGACAAATAGGGAAACAACCATAAATGAATAAGTCTACCATGTCATGCCTTCATAATCTCATTACCTATGCTGCCGAATTCTAATGGTTACCCACATGCTTCTTATGTTTAGTGCAACAATCCAAATAATACATTAAACATTATTCAAAATGGCCAAGAAACTAGAAAAAAAAAAGAATATTTACTGCCAAATAATACCCACAAGCTTCTTTCCTCAAAATTCATCATATTTCATTTTCAAATAATTTTGAAATTGTAAGAGAATGTATAATCAAAGAAATGAACTAAATGAACCCGCCTATATGGCATCTATTAAATTTTGCATCTTTAAATTATAGGACCTCAACACGTTAATTTCAAGTGGGAATCTCAATCACTTTAAGGACATTTGGTTGTACCTTTACTTTTATATCAATAATAAGAACCTGCATTTTCATATTCTTATTACATTTGATAGATACGTTTAAAATACTTAATTAAGAAAATGTTGACCATGAGGTATCAAGCAAAGAATGTCAATCAACATTACAAAAATTAAAACACTTAATCTATTAAGCAAATACTTCATCTCATTCATAGATAAAATTAAATGATTAACTACAATGATGCAATATTATGTTCATAATTTATGATTTAAGTATAATACAAGAAGAATAATCGATAGGTTCCAATAATGCATTCGAAATAAAATTTTCCCTAGCATAGGCACCTCCAAAACTCGTATATAGGAGTCCAAAAATACATTAATAGAAAAAATCAACAAAAAGGGAGCCTCAATAACCTTAATCAGAAAAAAACAATGAAGAAATTAATCTGACTTCTTATAATGGTTTCACTTGTTGGTAGGAGCTATCGCGAGCTCCTCAAATAATAAAATACCTAACTATACCTAACTATGTAGTTAGGATAAGTCAGAGTCGATTCTACAGAGAGTTAGGGTTCACTACAGCTATTTCTAAGGTTGCCTAAAAGAAAACAAAATGAAAAGAAAACCCCTAAAATTGAGCGAACTTAAAATAAAAAGCACAAATAAACAATGAAAACAAAACAAACAAGCAAAAACGCAATAAAGAAATAAAAAAAAAAGACAATAAAAAAAGCTAGGCAAAACATATATCAAGGATTCAAACTTATAATTGATCTTCAAAATAAATAAACTGTGATTATTCTAAGATGCTAGCCTATAAATTCAAACAAGCTCTTAAATCATCTATTCCTTCTATTTTAGATAAATCCAATACGCCCTAAAAATATACCTAACTATACTACAACCTAGAATAAGCTTTCAAAATTTAATAGTTCAGCGACTTTAAGTACTAAGGAACGATTAGCCTAAATCACAATCTCGTAAGCTCAAATTGGTTAACTTAGAGAATTAGAATCCTAGATTAATTAGTTAAGTTCACTGACAAAACAAATTAAACTATTGTTACTTGTGGAAATCACTAGAACTATTATATATCACAAGCTTATTCCTAGCAATTAAATTAGAAATTATACCTAGGGTGATCAATCTTATGTATTAATCCTTAATTCATATCATTTAACTAGAATTCTAATTCAACCTTGACCTAAATCACAATACCCAATCAATTTGTAATCAATTCTCATAATTATTAACTCAAAATCCCATTAATAACTTCCAACCTAAGCATAACCTAAGCTAACATCACAAAAATAAACCAAAACACAAGCTGAAAATACGCAAAATCTAACATAAATGCAGAAATCAACAAGCATATAAAGAGAATAGGCTGGAAATTAAAGGGACAAAACTTCTATTAACATAAACAAGCATTCCATACATAAATAATAATAAATAAAGGAAATAACAATACAAATAAAATAAAAACACAAGCCCAATAGCTAAAATAATTAAAATAGAAAATATTAAATACCTAAAAAAAAGGAGTAAAGGTGTAGCAATTGAAAATAATAAGAAAATAGAGAAAAACAACCTAAAAATTAATAAGAAAGCTAAGAAAACAAAATGGAAAATATGGCAAAATGAAGAAAAAAATGGAGCCCCCCCCCCCCCTCTTGGATGCTTTTGTCTACTATATATATAGAAAGCTTTAAAGAAAAATGTTGTTGTCTATACCAAGCTTGGAAAGCTTTCGTACACATATATGATGTTGCCACCTGTAAGCAAGGAGAGCTTTTTAATTTGTTGTTGTCTTTTTTCTTCCTAGGGTTTTTTGGCTTAACACTCAAGCTTTTTCATTCCTTACATTTTTTTTTTTGTCTTAAAAAGCTTGTTTAGCTTATTTTTGGCTTAAAGGAAGTGGGACACGTGTCCTCATCTAAGAAAAGCTCATGCCTCCTTAATTCTTTTGTTTTTGAAAATATTTTTTGCTTTATGACTTCAAAGAGTCAATCACATACCCTTATTAAAAGCCTCCAAGCTTTCTTCTTTAATCACGTTCTTGCTTGCCCCTGTAAAGTTTTTTTAAGCTTTTTAAATGCCACCTGCCAAGGTCCAATTTTAACACATTTTTGCTTCAAATTACTTCTAAGCTTTTTCCTTTTCACTTGTATTTATGTTCCATAGTTAAATCTACATGCAAATTCAACAGGAACGCACATTAAGCATTTAAACACAAAAAATATGATTGAAATGACATTAAAATGCATGTAAAAACTTAATATATTTTGATCATATCAAATACCCCTATACTTGAACTACTGCTTGTCCTCAAGTAATGACTTAAGCACTTCACTCAAACAATTCCAATCAAGAGTTAATAATTATTTCAGTACAATATAAATCAATCATTGCCTCTAATCCAATTCACAAATTTCAATTCTATCATGATCAAAAACAATTTAATCACAAGTAAAGCACACAGTTAATTTAAAAATAACCCAATATGCATAATATCCAACATTCAAGTCATTTTACACAGGATATTATACAAACTGATCAAGGATGTTTAAAACAATGAAATACAAATGAAAACACAATACAATTTGAGGCTTAAGCAATGCTTATTTGAGAGGTCTTTTAACTTATTAATGCGAAGGTGAACACTTGTTATGAATACCCCCGATTACTAGGTTAGGTCACTATCTTCAAATGGCTAAAAGTGCCACTCATAACTTCAACATTATATTGAGTTAAAGCTAACAGAGTGAGAATTGTCCAATACATACAATAACATAAAAGAACAATAATGCTTCGTATTAACAACATAAAACAAAGAAACTTTTAACAACATAATAACAAGAACACTTTTCTTTTTTTTTTTCTTTTTCTTTCTCTTGCTTTCATTTTCTCTTTTTTCTTTTGCTTTCTTTTGCTTTCTTTTTTCTCTTTTTTTATTTTGCTTTTTTTCATTTTCTTTTTCTTTCGACACTTTATTCTAAAGATCCCATCTTACATTCATATGATAAACCATACAAAATATACTTAAGCATTAAATATCATACAAATGGACAACTAAAAGCACATGTAAGACACTTAACTCAAAAGAAAAGAAAAAATGAAAAAAGTTAACATCATTTCACGAGCTGAGTAAAGATCCTCAAATTAAAAACATAAATTTCCTTCAAGTACCACAATTAACTATTAGCTAAAGATCAAAATCATTCAAGCTACTACATTCAAGCCATCACCATTAAACTCATAATATTTTAACTATGTAAAACTTTTCAACTTCTTTCTTCACCTCCACAATTAAATGAGACAATATCCAGAGTGCCCTAAAATGACAAAAAAAAATACAAAGAAGTGGGAATAAGAGTACTCCCCTAGATTTGGAAGAAGCCATGAACCTTGAAAGTAAAAATGACAGCTTCCCTCTTAAAGAATAAAGCAGCTCATCTTTCATCTACATCCAAAACAAGCAAAAAGCAAATAAAGCACATAAAGCAAATCGACCAAAAGATATTTACAAAAGAACAAAACACACAAAACAAAAGGATATGGATGTGGTGCTTCCCATTAAGTGCTTAATTAAGGTCATAAGCTTGGCCCTTGACATGTTCACATCATCCATTATCAAATGGATGCTTGATTCCAATAGGAAGCATACTCAATCTCCATGATAAGTATAGAGCAACTATCCTTACAACGGGTTCAAAGCTAGCATAATGCTCTAAAGATTCAGGGAGGTAGAGCCAAACTACATCCTTGTCATGCTCCAATGTCCACTCTCCTCTATAGACATCGCCTTTCTCCCAGGATGGTCTTTATAGTGAATTAGGCAATGGTGATAGAGACTCTACATCTTGCTCGTCACCTTCCACCCCCAACTTGCTTGCCCACAACTCGTTCAACACAATGACATCTTGTGGCTTTTCTTCTTCTTACTTCTCTTCTTCCCTCATCTGCAAATGGCTAGAAAAAGGAAATGAAACTTGGTCAGTAATAATAAAAGGGGTATCACTTACCATAGGAGATTGTGCACCCTCCTTCTTTTCCTGAACTGACTCCTTGTCTTCACCTTGATACTATTCCTCTTCCTCTTTTAACTAGTGGTACTCTTCCTCTATTACTTCTGGGTGCTCCCATTGTTCTTCACTCTCTGATGGAATAGTGCACACCTTCTCAGCATCACTTTTCTGTTGGCTAAGTGCACACCTCTTGCTTGCTCTTGTAAAGTTTTTTTAAGCTTTTTAAATGCCACCTACCAAGGACCAACGTGTTGCCGTTTCAAGCCTCTAAACTTTTTTCAAATGTTTCTTTTGTTTTGCCGTTTCCTAGAAAGATTTTGTCCAACTCATTTTTAAGCGATTTTTGTTGCCAATTTTAACACATTTTTTCTTTAAATCACTTTTTAAAATGAAATTAAAATGCATGTAAAAACTTAGCATTTTTCAATCCTATCATATATAGAGATAGCCCAACACATATAATTAACAATTAAATTATAGGAGAAGCAAAGGCCCATCATGCTATTAGAAAAAACCCAAATATGCAATAGCCTTCTTCATTGATTACTACACAAAGAAATGAAAAAATGTGCTTTCTATAGAAACACTGACTTTCATAAAAAACAAAAGTGATTGACATAACATACCAGTCGACACCAAGCATGGAGTTCAACATGCTTTTTGACCACAACTTCAATACGTACAACAGAAAAAACACCCCGACTACACCTTCAACATTAACGACAATGAAAATAAAGCCTTGACCACACCTTTAAGATTCAGGAGAACAGAGTATACGCCCTTCAACAAGTCAAGGAAACTCACC
>JAOXYD010062833.1:0-12907 GCA_028565735.1 Pinacopodium congolense | reverse complement strand
GATCTTTGGCTCTGGAACTGAACCATTTCCTTGTATCTGAGAAGAACTTCGAAATGAATAGGAAGGCTTCCCTCTCCTATCAAACAATCTAATTTCCTTCTAAGATGACACTCTCAGAAAAACTCTCTCTCCAACATCGTACTTTATCTCCTGATGATGTCTATCGACATAGCTCTTTTGATGATCTTGAGTTGCTTCAGACATTGTTTAAGTACCTATATCTTCTCTACCATCTTCTAAACCCATTCTGACCTTTCCAACAACCTAAGATCCTTTACATCCCAAAATATCGAATCTCTATACCTTCTATCATATAAAGCCTCAAATGGTGCCATATCAATATTAGAGTGATAATTATTATTGTAAGTAAACTCCATCAAAGTCAAACATCTATCCTAATTACCCTTAATCTTCAAAACATGTAAGTCCTCATCATATCCTCCAATATTTGAATAGTATGCTTTGACTTCTGATTCATTTAAGGGTAAAATACAATACTTAAATTCAACCCAGGGCCTGAAGTTGATTGTAAACTTGATTAGAATCAAGATATGAATCGTAAATCTCAATTTGATATAATAGACATTGACATCCCATATAATCTTATAATCTCATCAATATATAATTTAACTAACTTATCTGATGAATATATTTGCCACATAGGTGAGAAATGAGTAGACTTAGTTAGCTTATCTGTAATCACATATACTGAATCATGTTTCCACTTAGTCTTTAGTAATGCTACCACAAAATCAATCATAATCATCTCCCATTTCTATTATGGAATAACTAAAGGTCTTAAATTTCCAGTTGGTGCTTGATGCTCTTCCTTGACCGACTGATAAGTCAAATATGTCGCCACATACTCAGGCACATCTCTCTTTATTGTTAGCCATTAGTATATAAGGCCTCAAATTTCAATACATCTTCATAGTACTTGGGTATATGGCACATGATGCACTATGAACCTTTTTTAAAATCTTCTCCTATAGCTTATCCATATTAGGCATATAAACTAGTCTACCAATCACTAACACTCCATCTGCTCTCATTGAAAGTTAGTCTTCTTACCTTACTATACCTTCTCTCCTATTTGTAGTAAATAAGCATCTTGAATCTGAGCCTCACTAATCCTGTCTCCCAAATCTAGCTAAATCTATAATATAATAAACTACCTACATCATTAATCTTTAAATGCACATCTAAGGGCCTTTATTGTATTAATGGAGTGCCACAGATGGTGATCTATCATACAATCATAATCTTTTAATTGTTCAATCCACCTTCTTTACCTCAAATTTAGCTCTCTTTGCATCAAAATATTCTTAAAGCTCTTATTATTTGTAAGAACCTAAAATATCTCTCTATAAGAATAATGCCTCTAAATCTTATATGCACTCACCATTAACTCCAAATCATAGGTAGGATAGTCTAGCTCATATGGTCTAAGTTGACGAAAAGCAAGTATGATCACCTTCTCATGATGCATCAATACACTACCTAATCATACCCTAGAAGTATTTATACGTCTCAAAATCTTTACCATTTAATGCTAACACCAAAATAGGGTTGAAATTCAACCTCCTCTTTAACACCTCAAAACTCTCTAAAGACTACTCTATTCATTGATAAGTAACTCCTTTCTTTAATAGCTTAATTGGAAAACTAGTAATGATTGAAAAACACTAAAAAAACCTTTGATAATATCCAACGAGCCAAAAAGTTCCACACTTTAGGTTATAATCCTTGGTGGCTCCCACTTTATAACCTCCTTTATTTTTACAAGATCAAATATCATCCCCTCGTGATACTACATGCCTAAGAAAATCTACTTATTTCATCCAGAACTTATACTTACTTGGAATATAATTGCTTCTCTCTACTACTTGAATATACCGAAATATCATCAATGAACACTATCACAAATTAATCCAAATAATCTTGAAAGTCTTGTTCATCAATACTATATATGTAGCTAGTCCATTATTCAACCCAAAAGGCATCACTAAAACTCATAATGCCCATACCAAGTCTGATAAACAGTCTTAAGTATATATGATTCAGTTATCTTCAACTGCTAGTACCTTGATCTTAAATCAATCTTAAAAAAGATAACTACTATAATTAATTGGTCCAATAAATCATCTATCATCAATAATGGGTACTTGTTCATCATTATCATTCTATTTAACTACTGGTAATAAATGTAAGGTCTCATACTACCATACATTCTTTTTCTCAAATAATATTGGAACTCCTAAGGGTGATGTACTCGGAGGCCTAATAAAGCCTTTTTCTAATAGTTCGTCTAACTACTTTTTCAATTTCTATAATTCTTCAAAATTCATTTTATGAGGTACAATAGAAATTGATGTAACCTTCTGCAATGTCTCAATAGAAAAATCACCTCCCGCTGAGGTGGTAAACTAAGCAAATTATTTAATAATACCTCCACAAACTATCTCACTATTAGAATATACTTTAGTCCATGACTCTCCCCTTTCGTATCAATAACATGAGCCAAATGTAACACCGTCCCTTACTTGAAACTCACAATTCATATGATTATTTAATCAAATCTCTAAATTCACATTAATTCCAAAAATTAAGTTTAACAAATCACATCATATCTATTATGAATGAAAAATTAATTCTTAAGTCAAAATTAATCAAATATACTTATATAAATTCATATCTAACTCCAAATGAATATCTTTACTATAAACTCAATAAAATTGAACTATGTTGCAAGCCCACTTGTAACTCAATGAAATCAAATTTGTAAATTGGGGTGAATAATGCTCATTCTATCTCCTAAAAAATTTTACTGGTAAGAGATGAGTTGTCAACTCAATAAAGTAATTCAATTGTACTCTTATAGAAAACTATTACATATACATATAAAATATATCAAATATTTACATATGAAATAGATATATAAATCTTCCAATTTTACATTGTAAAGCAAGAAAAATGCAAGTTAATATTATACAAAATGTTATTCCATCTTATTTATCATAACAAATTTCTATTATTCAATTTATTAAGGTTCTATTTGACCTAATAAGTTATATCCAATGATCTTCTAGCTTAAATCATCATATCATCTCAATCTCCGTGTGGATACATCAATACAATATATATATCGGCATAGAGCATCCCTTACTCATATCGATTTGATACAACGACATTACTTTGGTGACTAGCTATAACATAGGATGCCCTAAAGACTCAAGATATCTCGGTACTACTCTAGTATCTAGACTAAGACATAAGAAATCCTTGGGACTCAAGATATCCCGACACCTGTTGCACAGATAGGTACCTAGCCCATCTCACTCCCTAATCTCAGTACTCACTACTATGTGACCACTAAATATAACCTGTCCTAGGTAAGTTAACAATCCATTAATTATTTTTAATCAATTAGTCTGTCTTCTTCTAATTTCTACTTATTAACTAAGTGCATATCCGATTGTGTTTGA
This sequence comes from Pinacopodium congolense, assembly GCA_028565735.1. Lineage (NCBI taxonomy): Eukaryota > Viridiplantae > Streptophyta > Magnoliopsida > Malpighiales > Erythroxylaceae > Pinacopodium > Pinacopodium congolense. Next base: position 9,422 of record JAOXYD010062833.1, on the reverse strand, counting down.
TTTTATATCTAAAACCTCAATTTGTCTAATATGTTAATTTCCATGCTACATGATGCACTATTTCATCAAATACTCCCATCACAAAGTATCATATTAAATAAGATAATTATCACTAATTAATACATTAAAACAATTACTAATTTATATCAAATTTACTATTTAATTAATAAAGGAAAATATATATCATAAAATTTTGAAATTTCAGATATTTTAGAAAAATTAGTTAAATCATACAAATTGTACATCAATATGTATAAGGGTGCAATTTAGGAAATCCTTACTTGATCTGTGGAGAAATTCAATTATTTAGTTTAATTTAATCTACTCCTCAAACTTGGCCTCAGTACCTAAATGTATATAAAATACTATTAGGTCTAATTAGGAAAATATTTTAAACAATTAAACCCAAATTCTACTAAATGACAAAATTACTAAACTATACTTATTGGATAATTACTAAAATGCCCTTATTAAAGCCTATCATCAAAATTTACTAAAGTACCCTATAACTTCCCTAAAATTTTCAAATTATTCTTCTATAAAGAAATTTCTTATTTTACCTCCAATTTCATAGAAATACCTAATTTCTCCAACTCTCTCTTCTAATTCCCTTTTTATATTTTACTCTTTCATTTTTTAATAAATGTAAAAAAAACCTAACTTTTCTTCTTTTTCTCTTCTCCCTGCTTTACCCTCACATTTTTCTTAAAAAACCAAAATACTCTTGAATTGTTCCTTCTCCCTCTCTCCCAAGTCACTTTCTCTCTCTCTCCCCCTATTCCTTCTCTCTCCTCTTCTCTCTCTTTCTCATTCTTACTCTCTTTTGCCACTCTTCACTCTTTTTTTTCCTCAAAATTCTTCTTCTTCTTCTCTTTTCTACTCATTATCTTTCTATCTCATCCTTACATTACCTTCGATCTCATGAATAACCTAAATTTCTCCTATTCTACCAACTCCACCATTAACAAGTTATAAAAAATGTATCCATTCCATTAATTTCAACTCATAAAAAATCAATATCATAGCAAAGCAAATAATCATAAATAAATAGGAAAGAAATCAGAAACCAAACAAAATCATTTCAAAATAAAGGATGAAATTTATGCTTACCTCCAGCAAAAATTAAAACAATAATAGTTTGACCTCTAAACACCACCTCACACACCGTTAAATTCAAAATCCTTCACTAATAACTAATAAATCAACTTAATTAAACACACAATCCATCACCACATTGCTCTTTTGATAATCTTGAGTTGCCTTCAGGCATCATTCAGCTACTCATATCTTCTCTATTATCCCTGAAACTAACTTCAATCCTTAATAATTGTTATTATAAGTAAAACTCCATATAAGACAAATATCTATTCCAATTACCCTTAAAATTCAACACGTAAGCCCTCATTATATCCTTTAATGTCTTAATAATTCATTCTAATTGCACATTAATTTGAGAGAGAAACGCAATACTTAAATTCATCATAGCACCCAAAGTTAACTATAAACTTAACTGTAATCAAGATGTAAATCATGGATCGGTTATGATACAATGGACACTGGTACTAACACTCCATCTGTTCTTATTAAAAAGTTCGTTTTTTTATCGTTTTGTAACCTCTCTCTCGTCTGTAACTAACAAGTATTTCAAGTTTAAGCCTCATTAATCTTATCTCTCACATTCAACTGAATCTGTAAATGTAACTAGTAAACTTTTCACATCATTAAGCTCTAAACGCATATCTAAGGCCCTTAATTCCACCAATAGAGCCATATTATATCCTTCAAAACTAGTCATTGTGATCAAGTTTTTTCTATTCAATGCATCTGTCACTATATTAACCTTCCCTAGATGGTAATCTATCGCATAATTATATTCTTTTAATAGTTCGATCCACCTATTCTACCTCATGTTGTGCTCTTTCTGTATGAAAATACACTAGAGGCTCTTAGGATTTATAATAACCCAAAATGTCTCTTAATACAAATAATGGCTCCAAATCTTAAGAGCATATATAATCACTGCTAACTCCAAATTATGGGTGGAAAGGTTTAACTTATGCAGTCTCAACTATCGAGAACTATATGCTATTACTTTCTTATACTGTATCAATACACAATCAAAAGCAATCTTAGAAGCATTTGTATACATTTTAAAACCTCCATCACTCTAAGATAACATAAAAATAGTGTTGGAAGTCAACCTTCTTTTATGCCCTATAAAACGCTCCTAATACTACTCTGTCTATTGATAAAGAACTCCTTTCTTTAATAGCTTAGTCAACAGATTAGCAAAAATCGAAAACCCCTAATAAAACTATAATAATATCCAGTTAGCCTTAGAAAATTCCTCACCTTCGTCACACTTCTCAGTGGTTCCTCCTTCATAAACATCTTCACCTTTATAAGATCAAGTATCACCCCTTCTTGTGACACTACTTGCCTAAGGAAAACTACTTGTTTCATCCCAAAATCACACAAACTCAACTTAGCAGACAAAAACATCTCTCTTTGTATCTCTAATATTTTTCTTAAATGATACTCATACTTATTTCTACTACTTACATACACCAAGATATTATTTATGAACACTATTGCAAATTGATCTAATTACCCCTAAAATTCCTATTCATCAATACTAAGAATATAGTTGGTCTATTGGTCAATTCAAAAGGCATTACTAAGTGCTCATACTGAGTCTGAAAAGCATTTTTAAATATATTTAGTTTAACTATCCTCAATTATCATTAACTTAATTTTAAATCAATCTTAAAAAAGATAACTGCTCTCTTTAACTGGTCCAAAAATCATCTATCCTTGACAATAATTACTTGTTCTTGATTATCACCTTGTTTAGTTGTTAATAATTAATGCAAAGCCTCGTATTACTATTTTTCTTTGTCATAAACATCACTAGAGCTCCTCAAGGTAACATATTTTGCTTAATAAAGCATATTTTCGGTAATACCTTTAATTACTTTTTCAATTACTGTAACTCTACATAAGCTATTTTGTAGGATATAATAGAAATTAGTACAATCCCAACAATGTCTTAATAGAGAAATCCACCTCTCTTTAAGGTGATAAATAAGGCAAATCACATAGAAAAACCTCTAGAAACTCACTCACTATTAGAGAAGATCCAGTATAGGATTCTCCCTCTTGTATCATTAACATGAGCAAAATAAGATTTACATCCCTCCAATATCAATCTTTTAGCAACTATTGCTATGGTTATACAAGCTAAAACTATTTTACGATATCTCATAAATACTACCATTAATCCACTTGAAGACACTATCATCACTTCCTTAGTATGACAATCTACTATCGCTCGGTGATATGACAACTAATCCATCTTTAAATCATGTCAAAATCCCTTAAATCCATCACGATCAGATTATCCAACAATTCCACCACACTAATCCTCATTAACATCACACTACTCATTACCACGCAATGTTTTATCAGTAGTTAAACACTTAAATCATAATTCGGTGCAATAACCTTCCCCGGAACTCCAGAAACAAACTCAGATGATAAGTGAGAATGTATAAATCTTGGATCTACTAATACACAGGCCTTAATGTAAAATACTAAAATTATGATAGAAATGACATCAATGGTTGCAGGCACCTCCTCTCTCGTCCTCGCCTAAGTCTGACTAGGTGCTAATGATGTACAAATCATACTAGTTACAAATCAAGATCACTTATATCCAATAGCTTTACCTCCACCTCTCTTGCCAACTCTACCAACACATCTCCTAGAGCCACCCATAGCACTCTAACCATATGCCACCTCCCTTGACCTCATTATTGCACCCCTCATAGTTGGACAATCCTTTTGCAAATGCACTTGGTCCCCACATGTATAACATACTTGTCTTTCTCCAGTATATCTCCAACATGACTAGGAATGAAATCTCCCACAAGGAGGAGTACACTTAGATTCCCTAACTCCTCTTCCAAAAGATTCTCTAAACCTTTGACTGGACCTTCTATCTGACCTCACTACGATGCACTAGTAGTATTATGTGCTCCTGCATCTTTAATAGCTCCCCTTACTCTACCAAATCTAAACATACCACCCTTCATACTCTTCTAAATTCTCTAACACCAACTATAAATGGATGACTCATTCCTCTCTTAATCAATCTATTCCCCTTTCCATATTGGAAATCTAATCTTTTTAGCTCGTCTATCCTCCTACCCCTACTCTAACACTTTTCCTCAATGCGAAGTATTGTAATAACTTCTTAAAATTAGACATAACGGTTCTCAATTCTAATTGGAACTTTGTCTATAAGCTTTACTTAAACCTATAGCATCTATCCTCTAGGTCTGCTACCATTTTTAAAATATGCTTGGACAAAAATGCAAAGTGAGCCTCATAATCAACTATAATCTTCTCTTCTATCTGAATTTGACTCGTGAACCCCGTCTTCTTTGCGTTTATGTGGATCATAGGAGTACACTTAACACTAAACTTCCTTTAAAACTCTTGTTAAGTCACCTTTCTTAGGTCTTATAATCTCTTCACTGACTTTACTAAGTTAGTGTGTTGCCCTAAAATAACAAAATAATAAATTGTAACCTTCTCCAAAGTGCATTCTCGACAATCCAAAACTAACTCTTTTTTTTTTCCCCACAAAACGGTAGCCTTCTTAAGATCTTTTATACCCCTAAATTCCATTGCACTCATCTTACAAATCCTCTCATAATTCTAGTCTATCCTTGAACCTCTTCAAAGTGGTGTTATAGCCATCACTTGCTCCATAATTTGAAAGAATTACACCATATGTGGTGGCATCTCTCCATTCACTCAATTTGTTTCAGTATCCCTATGCTTAAATGCCTTTGAAGCATGAATAGAATTAACTGATTCCCTCGTCACCTCTGAGCTAGCAACAACATCTCCTGAAACATCTTACATTGTAATGAAACAAATTATCAATCTATTTATTCACTTAATTAATCTTAAATTTGTCTTTAAGAGTGTATGCATATACTTGCTTTGATATGTATTTTCTATTTTATCCTTAATTTCTTAGAAATACACAAATTGTCTAATTCTCTCTTCTAATTCCCTTTTGTTATTCTACCCTCCCATTTTTCTAAAAATTCCAAAAATACCCTAATTTTTTTCTTTATCTCTTCTTCCTATTTTACCCTCACTTTTTTTTCTTAAAAATAATAAAATACCCTTGAATCATTCCTTGCCCCTCTCTCCTACTTCACTTTCTTCTTACTTTTTTTCTTCTCTCTCTCTCTCTCTCTCTCTCCTCTTTTTCTTTCACTCTCCCTTTCTCCTTCTCACTCTCTCCTACCACTATTTACTCTCTTCTTCTTTTTTTTTCTAAAATTCTTCTTTTTATCCTCCTTATCTTTTCTCCTTGTTATCTCTCTATCCCAACCTTAAATCACCTCCAATCTTATTAACAACCAAAATTTCCTTTATTCTACTAACTTTGCCAATAACAGGCTATCAAAGATTTAAAAAAAGAACAAGCATCTCCTCCATCATTTTTAACTCACACAAAATAAATATCATAGATAAATAAAATGCAACAACCAAATAGGAAAGAATTCGAAACTAAACAAAAGCATTTTGAAATGAAGAAAGTACGATATCAATGCTCACCTTTAATGATAGTTCAAATGATAGTGATTCAACTTTTAAACACTACCTCACACACCACTGAAACCAAAATCCATCACCAATAACTAACAAATCATCTTAATCAATCACACAACCATAAATTATTGAAGAGGAAAAGAAAATTTATCATTGAGACTTGAAACATAGCCTCAATCTCTCACCTTTAAGTTGACTCTATCGTAAAACCTCCTTTAGACTCCCTTTTTATTCTAACTAAGCTAAAAGAATACGACAAAAGAGGGAAATCAATGAAAGATGTAGAAACAATCACCCAAAACAAAGTTTTGTCATTTCCTTTTTTTTTAAAAACTTATGGGTTAGGTCAAGTTGGTTATAACCAATTGGAACAAACCCAAGCTTATAAACTTACAGGCTTTACAAATCCAATCTAAATATTACAACTTGCAACTTTTTCTTTAACAAAATAGTAGTCAAGTTCTATGTGTATGGTTTACATAGAAAACTATATTTAAAGGCATGTAAATAGATCTTATGTTATCACATCACAATATAGGCTTTTATAAATATAAGATACCCAATTTATGAAGAAGTGGTTGAATCCATAAAAATTTAGTTGTGATGTTGATGATTACTTTGTACTCACTTTTAAAAGTTGAATGTGCAACGGTTGGTTATTTCTTACACTCTATAAGATCAAAGATTTTCTAAGATAAATGGCATAACTACTGCTGGAGCGATAATCATTTGGGCACCCTCTCTAATCATTATTTGAGAAGCATTGTATGTTAAACCTGCTTTCGTTTGTGAAGAATAGATCATAATGCATTGTAGATTTTAATTATCTTAAAAGCCTTTTGATAGCTGCACAGTAAGCTATCACAATAAAAGTTATATCTGATTTTATGAATGTCAAATATTGAATAGTTCCTATAATATAGTGATAAAGATGCACATCTTCAAAGGGACTATGTACGATCTTGGTTAAATAAAGATTTATAGCCATTGGTATGAGACATCCCTTAATTTCTTGTAACCTAATATTGCCTAACAAATCTTTGATATATTTCTATTGACTTCAAGCAATTCCTTCATGTGTATGTGTAACTTCTACACCAAGAAACTATTACAACTAGCTAATATCTTTTACAAAAAAATTCTTATTCTAATTGTTGTAGAAAAGTATCCATAAGTGACACAGAATTTAATTTGATAACGATGTCATCAACATAAATCATCATTAATATAATGTATTGGCCTTATTTGAAAATAAACAAAGATGAATTGGCTTTGGAAGACATGAACTCGGTTCTTTGCAAGATTGAGTTGGGTTTTTAAAACCAAGCACTTGCTTAAGTTATATAACCTGAGAAGATGGGGGAGGACACAGTCAGATATTTTTAGGTCATGTTAAGATTTATTTTAACTATATAACACAAAGAATGGTCACTTATTGTCTAGGATTAGAGTTACCATTCCATTTATAAGCGAAACAAAAGTATCAAAGGCATAAGGCCGTAATTTAAAAGGAACTGAACTATACGCCAAAAAGTAAGACTAGTGTCTACACGATATCTAATTTTCCCCTCTATAATTACATTATATTCATATGTATATAAACAAGTTATTATATAACAAATACCATTTTAAATTAAAATTTTATTTAATTTTTTATATTCACCACCCCAATTTGAATGAAAGGATTTTATTGAGGTATTAAATTGCTTTTTTTCTAACATGGATTTGAAATTAATAAACACATAATAAACTTCACTTTTAATTTTTAGAAAGAAAATCTATGTGAATCTTGTAAAATTAGCATTGAAAAAAATGAATATATTTGAAACCAATATTATAAATAACAGAAGAGGGTCCCAAAACATCAAATGGATAATTTCTAAAGGATTAGTGGTATGATGAATAATTGTTGTTAATGGAATTTTAGCTAATTTTCCATTATGCAAGATTGACATAGAGAGGAAGAAATTTTATTAGACAAAGAAATTATTTTCTTAAAATATTTTAAACACTATTCGGGCTTAGGGATGACCAAATTGTGAACACCGAACCTCATAAAATGTGCTTCTGCAATAATTGTTGATGGTGGACTTAAAGTTGGAAACTTACATAAGCCATCCTCATTGACATCTATCAAGAGATCCTACTTTATTTTTTGATTCTTTACAAGAAAGAAAGATGGTCAACAAAATAACAATTATTGTCAATACAAATATTTTGAATTGAAATCAATGGTTCCCATGAAGTGAATCCCTAGTCTCGACAAATACACTACCCTCATCCGGTACTCCTAACAAAGTAGCAATTGAAGTACAAGTGATACGGATAGGAATACCTCAGACCATTGAGCATATCTCAATGGTGTTTGCCTCGTCCTTATCTTCTATGTTTACGAAGAATTCACGAACCAAGTTAGGGTAGAATGGAACGACAAAGGTGACTACGGCCTCCCATCGTAAGGTCCGAAAAGCACCAGATATGTTGAAGGTAGATTCGAGCTCTGGATGGATAGGCCTCTCAACAATAAATTCGTTCCACCTATGGGCCTCGAACTAGTCAAAATTTTCTCGACTTGAGAATTGTACTGGGTCATAGGCCAATCTCTTCCTCCTAGGTGCTATCTAACTGCAATTTGTTTAATAAAATAGGCACAAACAAGTCAAAAATTGATACAAAAATTAAGAAACATTTCCGGCAAGATTTGCCAAAATATTCCCTTTTAATCGAAATATTATTGATTTTCCAATGACAATGAATCGAAATAAAATTGGTATTAAAAGAAAACTAATGAAATTTTTAACACAATGGTATCAAAATCTAAGCAAATGAAGCCCCATATTGAGAGAAAATTGAAAAAGAATATCTTATGGAGAGAAAAAAATCTGGAACTTGTAGAGCAGATTGTGGAAAATCTATTGATTTTATGACCAAATTGATGGTATAATCTTGTAAAGGGCAGAAAATGTGATAAATAGACACCAAAAACGTCCAATTTGGTTAAGAATTGAGCAAGTTATGGCAATTTAAAGATTGGGGGTGATTTTAGGGTTCCGAAGGGTTTTGAGAGGTAGGAGACGATGAAAAGTGAAACTGCGTCATTTTATCACCAGATGTGGGGTATAACAACACCCTGTTCTTCATACAACGGCATCGGATCAAATAAACTCTTAAACACTCAAGCAAGATATTAAATACAAGTTTGCACACTCAGAAATACAAATTGACACAAACAGATCGTTTAAAAGTAAGTGTAGTAAGAATATGGATAGCTTGAGGCTTTTGAGAAATTCAGAGGGTTTGATATGTTTTTAGAGAGTCTAGAGTATCAAAATTCATTTCTAAGGAGTATATATAGTGTATGGAGGCTTAAGGAAGGTTTATGAGGGTTTTTAAGATGTTAGAAAGAGGACAAAAAGAATAAGACTCGAAAGGGGAGACTAGCCATTAGAGTCTGACCTTTCAAAGGCATCCTCTAAGTTGATCAACGACATCGTTGTTCTAAGAACAGCCCGCCGTTAATAGCTTCTGGAGACAGGGGTACAACGATGCTTAAGCAGGGTGCCGTTGATGGAAGATCAGCCCACCGTTGATTGTCTAGAAAACACAAAATATGCTATATAATTGACTCCAAACATTTCCAAATAAGTTCCTAATGATAATTGAGACTTCAAACACTTTTAAAAACATATATTGAGACTATATGAATGATCAAATACCTTCAAAAAATTCAAACACAAGATTTAACCTATGAATTAAGATAATATGCACTTTTGACATTTCAAATACAA
>JAOXYD010062776.1:0-12910 GCA_028565735.1 Pinacopodium congolense | reverse complement strand
GTTTAAGTGTCTTTACACTTTAATCTATGAGATCAATTACTTTCTTCATAAGAAAGAAATAAAACATGTGCTAGTCTAACCTTTTCAACAATATCCCATCTTGATGAAATTATGACTAGAAACATTTTAGGAATAATATAAAATTGCAATTCTAATCTCATAATTATAATCACAGTATAATTTTCTAATTGCACAATAATTATTCCAGAAATTTTATCTTTATGATTAATAATTAAAATACATAACAAATATATAAAGATAAAGAATTCATTTTATTGAATTAAAAATAATGTCATACAAAATAAATTACAACCAACAAATTGACTATAAGGGCATAAACCAGCATATAATTCTGCTAGTTTGTTCATAGGTAAAATTACATCATTTATGCCACCAAATGGTGCAAACAAGTCTTACCTCCAGCTGCTTGCTCAATCAAAATTTGATCATGTTATTTTCCTTTATCTTAAATTAATAAGAACTTGACTCAATGCAAACTATGTTAAAAATGACTCGTAAAAGAAACTAACTGAAATTCATGCAACAGAAGCTATGTCAAATCCATATGTATAAGCTTTGATACCATAAATCTTGATTTAATAAGGGGTCCAGTGATACAATTCGAACTGCTTATTAAAATTGAAAAGTGTAAAGAATATGAGTATAATAAGGGAAAAAGATATACTTTGAACCATAGTTTTTGTGCAACAACTTAATTTAAACATATATTTTGAACCTCAATGCTTCTGCATTAACTTAATTTAAACCTGACATTTGCATGATAGTTTAACTTCAATCTAAATATTGACAGGATTAAAAAAGAAATTCAACATTACTAAAACCATCTTAAATGAAACGGAAACTAACAAAATCTTAGACTTTCATTAGATTGTCGTCAAGTGATACTTACATGACTTATTTTTGTAAGAGTGAAGGATCCCTTATCGTTGGCATGATGTTCTTGTTGGTGATGATGTAATCCTATACTTAATGGATTTTCGAAATCAAGGATTTAATTCTTTATTTTTTTGGGTCAATAGGTTTCCATTAACACAAAATTGGAAAATTATGCAGAAGTTTAAAAAACCGAATGCAAAAGATCTAGTTGTGAATCCCAAGTAATACTGAGCAATCACCAAATAGCATAAAAAGTTACTACAAAAAAAATTTTAGCATTTAGTTTGTTCTTTATGATTTTGATCACTTTATAATTCTTTTTAATATTATCAATTACATAAGTTTAAGCTCAATTCCCGTGTAAATATTAAGGTTTTAATTGTGTAAATTTTTAATAAATAAATGTAAAACTTGAATGACAAGGGAGGTTGTATTTTATACAATTATTTACAAATTCATCATTGCCTTTTGACCTAATTTGAATAAGAGTGCATATTGATTATCCTGATTAGGCTTAAAATGAAGATGCTAACACTCAAACTCAAAAGATCCAATCAATGGACTCAAATTGAGAATACCACCTTCAAAAGGATTCATACAATTTCAAACTTCTCAATTGTAGAAACTAGGGACATAGGTTTTTCTAGATTGCCTAGCTTTCCTAATTGGATACATTTAATTTGGCCCTAAAAGCAACGATGAGCATTATAATCAAAAAGTGCCAGTACAAACATCCACTTCTCGTGCCCTAGTCGTAAACCAAGAAATTTCTTCTTTCCTTATACTATTTTTTTTGTCCATTAAAATCTTCATTTTTTTAATGTTTAAACTCTATTTAAAGTTATAGTTGCAATTATTTTAAAAAATGCCTATAAGTATAGCCTTTTGTTTTTTGAAATTGAATAGATGGTATTAATAAATCAAAAGGCTCCATAGGAACCACAATTAAGCCAAGTTAATTACCCTATCAAATATGACACAGTCATTATATCCCATACCTTCCTATAACTCAAGCCTCTAGTTCCCTCTTATTGAGTTAGAAAGTAAAAACCCATCCGAATGAATTAGTAGAGCTTCTTTAATATATGAAAGTGTGCAGTAAGTGAGAGTTTTTGTTGTCTTTGCTTGTTTTCCAAAAAATCCAATCATTTCTCTCCTTCCATATGGACATAAAAACTAAATCTTGGTTTGAAAGGTATATAATCTCATTTAGAGATATGATGAGGAAAGGATACTTAGAAGCTTATGTTGTTCCATTCTTATCTGTAGAAAGAACTACATCGCGACTAAAAATCCTTCAATGACTATGAAACTAGCTTACATTTGAAGAAAAAATGATCCCACACTCTTCCTCTACTTGGCATAAACTGTAAATAGTTTCAATAGTGTGCACACTTCTAAATCTATCCAAAGTAGAGAGCTCGCTTTTGATTGCTAACTATAAGATGGAGGATGCCTTTGTTGGTTTTTGCTTAAACCAAACTAACTTATACCATTATACCTATGTAGAAGGTGATCCATAAAAAAATTATGTATGATTTGTTAGTGAAAAATCTAGAGGAATGGAATGGTTGTTTAAAATAATCTGATCTTCCTTGTAAGAATTAGCTTGATAAATTTTACGAACTAAGTGTAGAGGACCTGTTCTAAACCAGTTATCATACTATAATGATGTGTTATCCCCATTCCTTATTTTTTGTTTGAAAGTTGTATTAAGCTTATCCTTAAGCATCAACATTGACTACAACGACTAAGATGTGTTGATTTTTAGTGTAACCAATTTTATTTGTGAAATTTTTTATTTGAGATATAAAACTATCATTTTTGCAAAATTTTTTATTAGGAATTTTCTAAAATAAATGGTGATTACAAAGTATCTTTGATTGATACAATAAGTTCTAGATAGACTAATGTAAATGTTAATATTATAGATAGATGGTGATCATTAAGATAAAGATGGAATGATTATGTAGGACTTATAGAGATATAACTTTTGTAATAGCAAGAGCTCATATTTATGTAACAACTAATAATGCATGAAATCAAAACAAGAATACATTACCACGCCTAGAAAAAGGAAGCGAGAGAAGTAGAAAGGATGTCTCACGAATTACTCAAATCAATCTCATTTAGATGTAATGACATTAATAAACTCCTCCCTCTTTAGCTACTTGACTGATGGCATTAGTTCTAACATTAGACATGCATGGTGATATCTTGCTAGAGGGGACCAAAAGCACCATATGGAAGCTTTCATTAAACATGATATTAGTGACCTATAATAACATTCTTTTACTAGAATCGATTCATTGTAAATTATTGTTTTATCAGTAAGATGATTTATTTGTTACTACTAAATGCAATACCTTTTGGGCTATATAATTGTGTCATGCTTCAGTAAGGATATGGTATAAACAAGGCTATTTAGAAACTCAAGCAAGTGAGTAAAATGTTGTAAGGTGTATTTATTATCATTTCGATTGAAAGAGCACCTAGGTTATTTAGTGATATTTAGACACATTGAGACAAGTTTGAAAGTGTATTCTAATGATTATGGACTCTCCAAATTCAACTTAACTTAATGGTGAATTAAGATAGTAATAGTTATTTCAACAGTTGCTTGGCAATTTTTTGATCATATTAGTTATATTATTTGATACCACACATATTTTTAACTATTATATAATTTAAGTAGAAACAATAAATTTCATAACTTGTGTAAATTCTATAAGTATTCAGATAAATGCCCTTGATCAATTAGCATGTAATCATAGAAGCTTCTTATAATTGTTGTTCCTTCCATGTATATGTGTGATAAATGCATTGTGTAAAAATGAGGCATGTAAGCCTTCGTAGTTGTTATATCTTTGTCTTCATATAATAATAAAAGTTTCTCTTGACTATATCTATTGATATCCCTATAAAACTATGTAAAATTTATGCTTGTAAGGTGTTTAAGAAAAACACACTTATAAAGTTTTTGATAAACGATATAGTTGGAACACTTTGATAAAAGATCTAGTTGGAACACTCTCCATATATTTGACAAAAAGTTTAATTAAAATGAGTACAAAGTGTTTGAAAAATTTTCTAAGAATTTAGTGTCCTACCCTCAATTTGACCCTTAAGACAAGTAGTATCAAGGTAATGATTCAAGTTAATTTTAATGAAAAATGGTGGACAATAAGAACAATGAACAATTAAAGGAAATAATGGGGAGTAATTGCTTAGAATAGTTCCCAAAAAGGAAGGATTTTTGGTGATTGTTTTATTAAATGGTATCAATAAGGTATGGAAAAAAATTATCTAGAAAAGTTGCTAATCTTGCATGTAAATCCAGTAGATATATGAGGAAGATGGACGATAGCCCAACAATTATTTAAACTAATTTTGTTTATAATAACGGTGCAAACTAGATAAGGCTGAAAGTTCCTTAATCGAAGCATTTTGATTGTGGTCGAGATGCTAAGATCCTAAAGAACTTTTCTTGGGATATGCAATAATATTTTAATACTATAAGAGTGTCAAAGATAAATAAAGTCATGCTGACATGTACTTGGTGATACTAAATTTTAGTGGTGTGCTTGGGTGGATGGTGACATGAATGATGGTCATCAAATAAATACTTGAAGTAACTAATAAGGGAACTTAAATTCAATTATTATCATGTAACACCTCCTAGATAGTAAGAGAAGACTTGCTATCAAAAATATTTCTATCAATCCTTAACTTTTTTTAGTAGGAGAGGCCTATAAGACCCTCTTTTTGAAAAACTAGATAGCATAAAAATTATCACAAGAGTTTTTAGAGTAAATTGGTGTGTTAATGTTATATTTTTGCAACTATATGGTGCAAATTATCTATCCAAAAAATTGACAGTGTCTAGAATGTTACAAGATATATGTAGTTTTGTATCAATTAAAAAAAATATTTAGATTGATTAGTGATGTCGAACACATTTAGGCAAGTTTGATAGTGAATCATAATGATTTTGAACTCTTTTGATTCACCTTATCTCAATAGTGATCTAAGGCAGTGAAAATTATTTAGATAGTTACTTAAGAACCTTTTAATTTTGATAATTGGTGCCAAAATTGTTCTTTAACTAGTAGTTATTATAATAAAAACAATTAGCTGTATAAATTGTATAACTTTTGTAAGGATTAAGATAAAGTATCTTATATAGTGGTGTGTAACTACATAAACCTGTTATAATTGATGTTTTTTTTTCATGTGTGTGTGTGTGTGTGTGTGTGTGTGTGTGTGTGATGTAAGCCCTTACAATTGTTATACCTAGTCTTCCTATATTACTAAATGTCCCTATTAATTATATATTTTGAGTTGATAACATGAAGAACGTGCCTAAATTTTAAATAAAAGTAAACTAAAGAATCATAAATAAACAATACAAAACATGCAATAAAGCTAGTGCACCTATCCCTAAGTAGTAGAACTAACGTGATCTAGGTTGTTGATTTATGAGGACTGTAACTATCAGTGAAACCTTATCATTGTTATCTAGCCTATTCATTATAAGATTAGTTGATTGATTGATTCAAGAAAATAAAAAAACACAATAAAAATAAATTCCAAGGATGACTCACAAAAATTAACAATAAGTATGAATTTAGGATCTAGGTGATTAATCCTTTTAAGATGCATTTGTATTAATTGTTTAACCTTAATTAAACATGTTTTCAAAATTTTATTAGACTAGAAGTTCTCTAAGGTAAGTTACACACACTCTTGAGTTATACAATTATATTAAACTTAACAAATTAAGTGAAAGTTCTCTTTGTCTCAACAAATTAATTGCATGCATTATACATTATATGGAGCTATTTATTTCAATCAAGGTCACACCTAATATGGATATCTTATGTAAGCCTATCTTTAGGTCTTTATAAAAGATGCATTGTTTATAGATTGATCTAAAATATACATTCAATTTCTCAATCTAAACATATTCAATCATATCATTGGATTTGAAGTTTACATTTGCATAACGATTAAAAGCTAATATCATTAATTCCCTAAACAAATCTAATAAAAATATATAAATTCAATGTTAAATTAAGAAGATAATATAATCCTACATCATAGAGTTTATAAATACCTAAATCCTATGAAAAGATTAGTTTTTAAACATTACAAAAATCATCGCAATAATCATACGAACGAAAGAAAAAAAGATGTTTATTGTTATATGTCTTGAATCCTTTAGCTCATTGATGATCTTTGATGTGAAATCCAATCTTGATCTTGACTTTGATGTGTTTAGATTAATCGTTCTCCTTCAATATTGTGAAAAACCCTTAGAAGATGGTTTAGGTATTGGTGTTGGTTTAGTCTAAATTATCCTAATTAATTATCAAATTTTAGCAATTAAGCAAAAAATTTCTTAAAGCAACACAAAACCAACTATTTAGCCAGTATACTGGTTAACAAGTAATAAAGTGGAGTATTTTATATTTGAAATATCGTCCCATGGGAAATGCAACTTTACAAGTAGTAAGTCATTTAGATCACAACTATCTAGAGGCTAAATCAAGTGAATTAATTAACTAAGATTACTAAATAAAATTAAAACTTAGAAGTTATGATTTTAACTTTTAATTATCTAAATAAGTAAATTAAAGGTTGTGAGGCTTGACCTAGGGTATCCTTACAAAATTAAGACAAAGTTATGGATAAGTTAATTTTTTTTCTCTATCGATCCTATTCTATGATTTGGTCCACCTATAGACTTAGGAAATAGGTTTAAAGTTCAAGAAATTTATTCCTAAAATCCTTATTTCAAGATTAATACCCTCATGATTAACCAACCAATGGTCATCTATTGATTTAAATAAAAAAATTTTATTGATTTTTGCAATGACTAAGGTAGTTAATCAGGGTTCCTTAAGCATCTTTCACCTTTATCTTAAGTGATCAAGTTAAGAAAAACTTTAAGCACTGAAAATAAGCAAATGATAATCCAAAATCATGCATAAACATTCATTCAAATCATTTACTAATCATACCTAAGCTCAAAATCATATTAGCCACATATTTGAATCAAAGAATAAATCATATTCATTACAAATATCGCATTTTTTATTATATAAAATATAGAGTAGATTATAAAGGAAAAATAAGTTTAGAAAGCACCAAATATTGATTCAAACATGGTTACAGATCTGAATCACATATTCAAGCTCTTAAATTCCCAAAAAATAAGCTTAAATATATAAAAAAATCTAGAAAAATGAAGAACATAAGAAAATAGACCTAGAACTTGAGAGAATTTGAAAATCTGATATAAGAGAAGTGCTTTTATTTTTCTTTACTCTAAAAATGGCTTCAGAAGATCAATTTATATGTCCCTTTCAAATGATTACAAGTTGGTGCAAGTTATAGTAAGTTGGAGTTGAAATCCAGTAGGAACATTGTGATAGGTGACATAAATGATGCTTAAGGTGATGGTTAAATGGCGATGCTGAACTTCCCACATTTAACTCTGAAGGCTGACTTAAATTGTGGTTTTTGGAAACTTTAACGATGGTTGCTCCAAGCGCCATTTAACTCTTGAAATATGATATTTTTATTAATTTCTATATAATTTCTTACTTTCAAACCTTCAAACTAAAAATTAAATATGTCGAAATATAAATGAAATAAGTTAACATCAAATTGGGAGAAATTCTCATCGAATAAACCTTAGAAACATGTCCTCAAGTAAATCAATCAATCTTTTATCCCAAAATAACATATAACCATAGGAAAAATGATCTAAAATCATCATACATGACCGTTGGAAAAATTTCCTTAAGTTTCAAGCATAATGAACCTTTGAAATGTTATATAACTAATTAAGCATATCAAGTCACAAATAACTTTAAATTAATTCACGATTCTTCAAATTCAACCTAAGTCATAAAATTCAATTCCATATGCATAATAAATAGTCCTAAAGCAAAATGCACAATCTTTTAAACTTCACATCATTTATTTCTTAATAACAAAACTTAAACAAAAAATGTGAGCATTTAAAGCTTGGTTGAGAAGTCACTCAATCTTTTTATGAAAAGATGAACATTTTATCATGAATATTCTTGATTATTTAATTATACTACCTCACATCAACTGACTACTAATACTAATCTTTAACTTCGATCTTTTAGCCTGAAGCCAATTGAGAGAATACTTTATTTGTATTTTTATTTTTATTTCATGGTTTAGAATATAACGTTAGGCAAAATGATGAAAATGTTTAAAAGAAACCATAACTTGCTTATAAACATAAATTTTAAACATGGAAAATCATCATGCTCATTCGGTATTTATTATCTAAAACATGAAGTAATTTAGAACCATTTAATCTTTGGCATTTCTAGTTAACCATATAATATCTCAAAGTGTCAAATAATTAAAATTAAAAGGAAAAATGTTTTATGATATGCATTAAAATAAAAAACTTTTTCCACAAATTATATATTATCATGAAAAAGATGATAAAATGACGTGCTTTAGGACAAGATAAATATAAGTGTGATAACAATCTATCCCTCCCCCATGCTTAAATTGAACTTTTTTCCTAATGTTTATTATACAAAAATAATAAAGAATAATAATTGGAGAAAAGGAAAAGGAAACACCTGTATAAAGAAATGATTTGAATTGCGCTCCCTCGAAGTGTGTATTAAAGACTTGATGTAGTACCTAAAAATGAAAGCATCGAAGGCAAAATAAATAGAAGTCATATTCTATTATAGTAGATAAGATCAAAGAATATTAAGGAGCATAAAATAGAAATAAAAGAAAAACACATAAAACTAAGGAAAGCATGCCAACTACGAACCTAATAGACAAATAGAGAGGTAACTAAAGGAAAAATGTCTAGATTAGTGAGGATCATAAAGGGCGAGAGTGTTGGTAAATTCCTCAACTATGCTAGGTATGTAATGCTTGACTCTTTGTCCATTGACTTTAAAGGTAGTGTGACCATTTATAACCTCAAATGTGCCAAAAGGATAGACTTTTCTTAGCTTAAAAGGATCAAACCATCATGATTTCAACTTCCCAGGAAAGAGTCTTAACTTAGAATTGTAAACTAAGACCTTATCACCAACCTTCATTTCTCGACAAAGAACATACTTATCATGCCATTTCTTGACTCACTCCTTATACAGTTTAGAGTTTTCATAAGCATTAAGACGAAACTCATCCAACTCATTTAATTACAATAACCTTTGTTCACCAACTTTTCTTGAGTTAAAATTTAGAAAATTGATGGCCCAAAAAGCCTCATGCTCTAGTTTCATAAGCAAATTACAAGACTTTCCATAAACCAAGTGATAGAAAGATATACCAATGGGCCTCTTATAGGCAGTGTGGTAAGCCAATAATACATCATCTAGTTTTGAAGACCAATCTTTCCTTGATGCAATAACTGCTTTTCTAAAATTCTTTTGATTTCTTGATTAGAAATTTCAACTTAACCACTAATAGGGAAAGATAAGGTATATCAACCTTATGGATAACACCATATTTAAACAGGAGGGTATCAAATTACTTATTATAGAAGTGTGAACCTCCATCACTAATGATTGCTCTAGGTATACCAAATCTAGTAAAAATTTTCTTCTTTAGGAACCAAACCACACCTTTTGTGTCATTGGTAATAAAACAACTGCATAAACCTATTTACTTATATAATAAACTGTGACTAAAATGTATTGATTGGCATGTGATTTAGGAAAAAGGCCATATAAAATTGATACTCCAAATAATGAAAACCTTATAAATTAAAATATTATTCAAAGGCATTTCATGTCTCCTTAAAATATTCCTATATCTTTGGAAATTGTCATAAGATTTAACAAATTGAACTGGCTCCTTAAATAAAGTGTTCCAATAGAATCCAACTCTAATAACTTATACGTAGTTCTAGTAGGCCCAAAATGTCATCTTGCTTTATTGGCATGGCAGTGACTTAAAACAAAAGTCACTTCTTCTGAGGGAACACATTTTCTAATGACATTATTAGCACAAATCTTGTATAAATATAGTTCATAACATAAATATCACTTAACTTAGACTAGGAAAGTTTTCCTTTTTAGATAAAAAAGATTAAGGGAAATACATTGCTAGATAAATAATTTAAAAAATCAACATACTATCGAAAATCCTCTATGGATAGCAATTTATCCTTTGGAAACACCTGTTTGATGTTTTGATCTTCACCCTTCTACATCCCTCTTCGCTTAGACATAATGATGATCGACCACAAAATTTTTAGTACCCTTTTTGTCCTTAAATTAAATTCTTGAAACTAAAGGACCTATCTAATCAATCACAACTTTGAATCAGGCTTATTTTAAAGATATTTCAAAGCTTAATGGTGCATACAAACTGTAACTTTTAAAAGAACCAAATAGGACTAATGGTGCATACAAACTGTAATCTTTGTCTTTGTAAGATTATTCTTGATCCTTTAAAAATGAGTATTTCGAGGTTATTCTTGAGGCTACAAAAAGAACTTGTCAAAAGGTTATTCTTGAATCTTGAAAAAGAAAAGAAGGTTATCCTTGAGTCAAAAATGAGTTTGTAAGTTGTTATTAAATTTACTTTTGAATCAATTGATTTATTTTCAATAAGTACCAGTTCATTCTTTTAATAAGCACCTGTTCATTTTATCTTATTTGTTTCATATTGGTTTATTTAGCTTCTACAAATTTACTATTAATTTTGTTCTTATATGTTTACTTAAATTTTATCATAGAACCTAATTCACCCCCTCTTAGGTGCCATTTAGGACCAATAATTGGTATCCAAGTGTAGGTCTCACTTTGGGTGTAAATTCTAACGAATTTTGAGGAAAGACAAAATGGCACATTTTATTAATTCTGTAGGTTCTTCATATGGCTTAGATAGGCATAATCCACATAGAACACCTTGCTTCGATAGTAACAATTATATATATTGGAAGAATAGGATGAGATTCTACTTGATGAGGGAAAAATATTGATTTATGGACAATGGTAACTCAACCATTTACAATGCCTACCAAAATCATAGGAAATGAAATAGTCCTAAAGAAAGAGAATGAGTGGAACTTAGATGAAAAGAGGTCAATATCTTTGAATAGCTAGGCTATGCATATTTTTGTATTACGCTTGAAGCATAGAGGAATACAATATGATTGCAATGTGTGAAATTGCATATGATATATGGTATACTCTTTAAATTATACATGAAGGTACTAATTAAGTCAAGGAAACCAAATTAGTTACCCTTACTCATGATTATGAACTTTTTCGTATAATGCATGATGAGACTATTTTTTCAATGTATGCTTGTTTTAATAATATTATTAGTACGTTAAATGATCTAGGTAAGACCTATTCTAGTGTTGAGCTATGTAGGAAAATTTTAATATTCTTACTAAAGACATGGGAAACAAAGGTGATTGTAATACAAGAGGCTAAGGATCTCAACACTATTCCTTGATGAACTCACTGGTTCACTTCTAACGTACGAGATGAGGATGAAAAATATCTAAGAAGAATAAGAGACACCAAAAAAGAAAAAATGTAGCATTTAAAGTGAATAAAAGAATGAAAACGATAATAAAGAATCGTCGGTTGGAAGTGAAAATGAGGAGCTCACATTTATCACAAGAAGGCTGAAGAAGTTCATGCGAAATGCCTCAATGCGTCAAAAAGGTACGTCCTATTCAAAATATAAGTTATCTAATACAACATATTTTTAGTGTGGTGTAAAAGGACATTTGAAATCGTAATGCCCACGACTACAAGAAGAAATAGAGAAAGATGAAAAGAAAGAAAAGAAGACATGTAAGAAGGATAAGTTCAAGAAAAAGAAAGAATTGAAAGCTACATAGTCCGAATATAGCTACTCTAAAGAAGAAGAAGTGGCCAACATGTGCTTTATGGCACACAACGAGGTATGTCCTTCTCCTAATGAAGATGAATATGATTATACACATGTTGAAGTGTTAGAAAACATAGAAGAATTAACCAAAAAGAACAAGGAATTGCATGATAAGCATAAGAAAACCTTAAAAGAATTAGATGCATGTAAATAAAAAAATAATGACTTTAAAAATGATATGACCTTGATTAATAAAGACAATGATAAGCTTGCAAATGAAAATAGAACTTTAAAGAAAGAAATTGAATCCATCATGGAATCACTTGAAAAATTAAACAAGGGAAACAAAAAAATAGATACTTTATTAAGTGTTTAAAAGTTCAAAAATGAGAAACATGACTTAGGGTATAGTAATGCAAATGGAGCATCTACGAATAAGATTATTTTTGTGAAGGAAAAGGACTTAGAAGATGAATATACTCCTAGGAATGTTTAGGATGCACCTAGTAGACCACAACTTAAGCATCATACATTTAAATACACATTAAGACCTGGAAAATTCTCTCAACATCGAATTAATGATAGAAGGACCTTCACGCATCCTAGGTAAAATTTTCAACGAAGTTTTTATAATGATCTTATACATAGAAAAAATTATAGGAATGCATATAGGACTTACACTCCATTATTTTGCATGTATTATGGCTATCATTGACACGTTTTTTATTTTTGTTATGACCACCTAAACAATTTCTCAAATGGTTACAAAAACAACAACTTTCACAAGACAAAATCCATATAGATTCCAAAAACTAGATAGTTGTTTTGTTTTTCTATTTTTCTATTTTTTATGGTTTATAGCTTATTGTGCATATGTCTTTTAGTTTTAAATTTTTCCTAAGAGGTTTGGTCAACTGAACGACTGAAATTGGTCGACCAATGGTAGTTCGGTCAACCGATAGGTAAAAAATTTCATTTTCTCTCGTAATTCATAAATTGTCTTGGAATTTTAGTTGTTACTCCTGCTTTTACTGTAAGTTCTAAATTTCTGGCCACATTTTCAAAGTTATGATTGAATTTTTATCTATGTAATTTTTATCCAAATTTATAGTTTAAAAGGTATGAGTTAGGTATACTA
>JAOXYD010062765.1:0-12911 GCA_028565735.1 Pinacopodium congolense | reverse complement strand
AAAAGAGGGAGATTGTTAAACCAAGGGAGGTTCACCTGATTTTTATGATGATAAAACAATCTTTCTACTAATATTGTTTTTAGTGTATTTAAATATATGTATGTTAAAAAGAAGATGTTTAAATAATTAAGGATGTTGATACGAAGCGTTGATGATTGAAAATCGGCCGACCAAATGAAGACCACTCGATCGAACGATGACTATTGGTTAATCAAATGAGACAAAATTTGGAGATCGACTGACTGAATGAAGACTAGTCGATTGAACGATGGCTATCGGTCAATCAAATGAGACAGAACTTGGAGATCAGTCGACCGAATGAAGATTGGTCGATCGAACAAAGGATATCAGTCAGCCGAATGAACAAATTTAGAAGATTGGTCGACTAAGTATGGCCTATCGGTCGATCGAACAAAGTGCAACAGTCATATCGCTCAACGGATAGAAGATTTACACAATGGTCATAAAATATATACAACATTCTAAAGACTTAATTATCAGAGATGATCGTTGCAACTTCTTCCAATCCACATTATTTTGTATAAAATGTGGATTAAGTAAAGAAGGAAGACAAGTCACGAGTCTAAGCATAAAGTCTGGTCAAAATTTTAAGACTAAAGTGTATACATGTTTAAAAGTGTTTTATTTTATGTGACTTGAGTTCTCTCTACAAGTGAGTAGCTTTTTTGTCATTGTAAGGTAATTTATGATCCTTTTAAAAGAAGTATTTTGAGGTTATTCTTGAACCTACAAAAAGAACTTGTTAAAAGGTTATTCTTGAGCCCTGAAAAAGAAGAGAAGGTTATCCTTGAGCCAAAAAGTAGTTTGTAAGTTGTTATTGAATTAACTTTTGTATCACTTAATTTATTTTTAATAAGTACAAGTTCATTCCATATTAAAAATTTACTGTTAGTTTTATTCTTATGTGTTTGCTTAAATTTTTTATAGAACCTAATTCACCCCCTCTTAGGTGCCAATTAGGACCAACAGTTTGTCACCACTCAATTCAAGTCGTACGTTATTCAAGAAACCAATTCAAACAAATTTAAAAAGATAAGTAAAATGAAAAACAAACTAAAGGTAAAAGCAAGCAACACAACCAATGCCAAAATTGTAAACTAAAACTTGGAGAAATGAAGATTAAAGAATAAGACTTGTCGTGATCCCTATTTATTTCCCTCTAGTTTAATTGAATCAATTTATACTTGAACCAAGATTTCCTGATGTTTTAGCTACCCTCTCTTAAGATGCAATTAAATGTCATTAGTTAAATAAATTAGGATTAACTTTGGGATCTCTCGATATGTAAAGTCTTTCCTAAACATTCAATTAGATGTGAAGTGATGCTATAGGCAGTATATCAATCTATCGAAATCTCTTCCTAATAAATCAGTAAAATCAATAACTTGTTATCTATAGGTCTATTAAATGCCAACTCTCATTGTACATTTAATACAGATGACTAAATCACTCTCTCGATTTATTGCAAAGTTTTAAGTTTAATAGATAAAACAAACATTTATAAAATTAAATCAACACCTAGAGTTAACAAATAGTTCAAAAATTAAATCCTAAATGAAATTAAAATAAATAACTTTAATTAAGAAACACCATTCTTAATTAAATTAAGAAAATAAATTTTCTTAATTTTAAAATAATCACATTAATTTTTAATTCTAATATAATTTATAATAATTAATTTTAACTATAGAAAATAATTTTTAAAAATCTTAATTAGAAATTAATTTAATTATTAATAAATTCTATGACTCCTTATTAGGGGCAATAAAGTCAATTCCAAGAGATGGACTTATATATTTTTCACATTTTCCATATTATATTTTATCTCTTACAGATCTTATTATTCTTCACCCATTATGTCATGATATTAAAACACATGGGTTTAATATGCTTCTAGGAACTCAAAATGTTATCCTAATTTATAAAATACATCAATAGTGTGATTATAGATTTAAAACTTGAAATGTTAACATCTATCAAACTAAAAGGAACAAACAACTTTGTTTGTAACAAATATCACAAAAAATAATTTACTTGTTCTAAAGTTAATAACATGGGATCAAGTAACCTTTTTAAAAATATGGTTATTAGAAATTGTGAATTTGAAAAAAGAAACTTCTAAAATAGAAGAGGTTATAGAATATGAAGATGAAGATATTAAATTTAGATTTAATTCTAATAGAAAAGCTAAAATTAGTTTAGATAGATCTAAATTTGATTAGTATAACATTGATTCTAAATCAAGCATTAAATAAAAAATTCCAAAATCTTAAGTTTCTAATCAGATTGGGAATCTTAGAAAATATGAAGATGAAATGGTTTAGCCACAATGTAGGGTAGAAATAACTTCTACGCCATCAATAGTTGAATTTAATAAGTCTAAAGAAAAATATAAACCTAGTTTACCTTCTTTATCAGATATGGATTATGATCCAGATACTAGTATTGTCAAATAACATAAATTAGAGTTAGAAAAAATTAAGTCCACAAGAAAAATGGTTTATGATAACCTTTGCAGATAAAGAAGAAAAACTTTGGCTAAAGCGACATAAAATGTATTATAAGCAAGCTAAATACAAATTAGGATTCTATGAATATTAGAAAATGCCTTACTCTTAACAGGTAAGAATTTTCATAATTTTTAGGAAGAATTATTTATGTGAATAATAAATTCTACCTTAGAAAATTATTTCACTAAAAAAAAGCAAACCAGTTAGAGGAATTCATCCTCCACCATGAAAATTATCAATTAAAGTAGAAGGGACTAAAGTTATAGCGTCACCATATAGAGAAGATGCATCTTTAGTAGGTTGTATCCAAAAAACTAGTTATATTAAATTGGCCCTTCAATTAATAGGAAAATAGTTGAATAGGATTGAAGAATTAATTAGAAAATCACATCCAAAGGTCTTGGAAAAATAGGTGGTTAAACCACCCTTTCTAATTAGAAAGCATTATTCAAGTGAATGCCTAATTTTGATTATAATCTTACTAACAAAAATTCAGAATCTACTGTTATAAATGATATCATTAATAGATTAAAAATTTTATTTTTTCAAAATTTTTAAATGTTAATTAATATGTTAAACAATGAAACTGTTTTCAACCCTTTTCCCAAAAATTCATCTTGATTACCAGAGTAACTGACTAGAAATTGAGCAATTAAAAACTAAATGAGCTTAACTTCAACCATAGAAAAACATCAAATACGTAACTATTACTACTATAACATTGGTAAAGATTCTGGCAAAAAGCTAACAATAGCCACCAACATGTACATATAATAAACCATAACTAACAATGTTCAATCAATGCATCTATTGTCATGGACTTATAGCTACTAATGACTAAATCCTAAGTTTCTATTACTGATAGCCACTGATATTTTGATTTCTCTATAGTTAGTGGGTTTCATAAACCCAATTTTTTAGGTCTCATTTGATGTTAAATTTGTCTAGGTTGCTAAAAATTAAAATTTCAAAAGAAATTCAATATGAACTTTTCTATTTAGAATCAAATCCAAATTTGACTATAGGCTATTTGCATCACAATATTCTTCAATTCCAAAATGAATAAATAATAATCAGATACTTAATCAAGTTATAAATAAAGATGGCATTGATCCATTATTGAAAATTTTAAATGCGATTATATCAATTTCCAAAAATTAAGATTACTTTAATCTATAATATGATTATATCATAATACAATAAAGTAGGAATCTAAATTGTACCTTATTATCAAGTTTGATCCTTACTTGCATCTCTTCTCAAATATGTAGATGATAGATGAACCACTAAGCCTCTAATAATATCTGCATATCAAACCTTGAAGAAAGTCAAAAGTAATTTTTAAGAAGAAGGAGAATACTAGTGTTGACTATTCTTTTCTTTCCTTTTCCTTATGTAGAAGAAAAATTAAAATTTTTAATATTAAAATTAAACATAAATTACAATCAAGGTTTCACTTTAATGATAATTAAAATCTAATCTTAATTTCTCAAACTCCATAATTAAGTTTAACTTAATTGATTTTATTCTCCTTAGTTAATCTTTAAGTGTGACTTGTTAAGTTTTTATTACATTGACAATGATTATAAACTATAAATTAATTCTTAATTAAAATTAAATAAATTAAAACTCTTATTATTTTATCATTATTCCTCTAATTAAATAATTTATAATTTGTTTAACTAAAGAACGTTCCACCTAAGTTTTGATAATGGAAAAACTGTTTTGCTACTAATGGTTTTATTATTTTTAATATATTGGATAGATAGGATTAAGAAAAGGATAAAAACATATAATTTTGAGCTATTGGAGCTGAAGTGATAATATATGAAGAACAAAATTAAAGTAAAGGCTCAATGATCAAGATAGTAAAATTGAATAGGTTATTCTTTGTATTTTTTTATTGTAAGTTTTATCTTAGTATTCTTAAATTGTTTAACGTTAAAAAATCATGTATATGCATTCATGTTTAGAGCTTTTGTACTTATGAAGCATAATGAAGAGGAAATACTTTGGAAAATTTTTTAATTATTCTCTTAATACATTAAAATATTTTGGAAAATTAGTTTGAAATGTGTATGTATGTTAAGGTTTTTGAAAAATAATAGTTTGGATATATTTTACTAAAGTTTGAATGTGTTAGAAAGTGTTAAAATGTGAAAATTTAGTTTTTAATAAGACTAGTTGTCTAGTGGTAGAGTCAACCAATAGGTGGTTACAATAGAGACTAGTTGACTGGTATGGCTAAGTGGTAGACCAGTAGGTAGAAAATAGTTTTCAATGGAATTTTTAGTATTTAATGATTTTTAATGCATACTAATGATAACAAATGACTAGTTGGATGATTTTCAATTGAGTAAGAAGTGAGTTTTAGTGAATTAAAGAGCTTTAAGGTGAGTTGTTTAAGTGTTTTTGTAGGTATTGTTATGGTGTTTCATTTGCATTCATCTTGAGTTATAGAGCACTCTTTTCTAAATATTTTGGTTGAGTTAGATCATTTTGCGTATATTTTTAGTTGTAAAGCTTGTTGATATTAAAGTTGTAAGCTTACTTTCCACATGTAAAGAAAGAGTATGCTTAAACAAAGGTTGGTCTTCACCTGTGAAGAAGATTATATAGTGAAATTTCCAACTGTGGTTGGAGAATGAACATAGGTATGGATGGTGCATTAAACCATTACAAATTTGATTTGCCTTTCTCTTCCCCATCTTTTTACTTTATAAGTTTATTTTTATTGCAAGGTATATTGTGATATCGATTTAATATTTTACAAATTCTACATTAGATTAAGAGAGGATCTTTAAGTTAGGTAAAAAACTTAGCAAAATTTAATGTTACTAAATTCACTCTAATTCTCTTAGGTGCCATATAGGGCTAACAACTAGTATCAAAGTTATGACTTACATGTACTTATTTCTAGCAAAATATTGCATATATGATCAATTGCATCACATTAAAACCCTTTAGTATCATCTTATAGGCTTGAAGGTCAAAATATAAGCAGAACATGTTTCTTTGATGGAATTCATTATTTGTAAGCCCTAAAGGCATGCAAGAGTATGGTGAATTGACTGTAGTAAATAATTTTCTAACATGGAATTTTGTTTTACCTAAATAAAATCCAACTTATATGCAAATTTTAATCCAATATTTAATGTTATATTATAAGACAATGATGATGCTAAAATAACACAATAAAGTAATGTACCAATACCTTAATTAACAACACTTACAAGGCTAAAATAATAACAACACAAGCAATTAACAATATAAAGATGATTTGATAGAAAAACAATAATATAAGATTAAATCAATATCATAATGAAAAATAATATAAAAAGAGATGATGAAAAAATTAGCAAGAATGTAGAAAGAGTAGAGAAGAGAAAGGGCCATCAGAATTTTTATAGAGGCTTGGCTAACCTAAATTTAGCCTGCATCCTCTCTCCAGCTATGTATTGTAAATTTCACTATAACTCAAAATCCAAATACAGTCTTCCTTTATGGGTGAAAAGGAACCCTTAACTACCTAAATCTTATTTGTTAAAATTGAAGAGAAACCTTGTACCACTCTTTTTCAAGGCAAAAAGGAGCCTATAATGTTTAACCAAATCAATAAATAAGAATAAACCTTTTAAGTAACCAAAATACACTTTTTAAAAAGTGTTTCACTCAAAGCTCAAAATTATAAGGGCTTATATGCTTTAAAAAATATGAAGTATGATCGATGAGACTCTTAAAAGCTTAAAAAATTAGAATATAGTGAGTTTAAAGCCTAGAAAATGGATTTGAAATAGAAAAGAATAAGATTGGAGACTATAGACATTATGAAAACTTTAATGATAAGAACATTTTATGCTAGAAATTCAAGGAAAAATGTAATATGATCAAAGAAAACATATTAAAACCTCTTAGAGGCTTAAATAAATAGAAAAGAATGAGTTTAACATACAATAACATAACTTAGAATTGAAAGAATAGGATTGAAGATAAATAAGCGCTAATACTTAATAGCTTTGTGCATAACACTTTGCAAACTCAAAAACAAAATCATAAAATTTATCATCTACGATCTTAAAGAAACAAAATAAAATAAGTTAAAAGCACAAAAACTGTGTCTAAAAGTTGAAAGAGGAGGATTAAGAGATATGAGCATTATAAGGCTAGAAACTTTGATAAAGATGATATAACTTGCTCAAAATATCACAAAAAAACCTTTCTTAATCTTAACAGCTAACTCGAAAGTGTTAGAAATAGGGTTCTTAAAGAAAAAGGGATGTTAGAATGATTTGGAAGCCATTGAGAAGGAGAAATCAATGGGATGCTTATAGAAAAGGAAATTACTGTTTGATAGATGACCTTAACGATGGTTTTATTGAGGATCAACCTTGCTATTATTGTTCAAGCATAATTGCTATTAATGTCTAAAATAGGGATTACAACAGTGGTTTCAGTGAGAACAATAGCTCCATGAATCCAACGTTGATACCAAACATTAATGACCTAGAAAATCAATTTAAAACTTGGCCAAAACATTGTCAACCACTTTTAAATCTTTGTATAACATCACATGCATTTTTAATCAAATTTGTCAACATTTTTCAAAATTTTTTAAA
The DNA here is from genome assembly GCA_028565735.1 of Pinacopodium congolense. NCBI lineage: Eukaryota > Viridiplantae > Streptophyta > Magnoliopsida > Malpighiales > Erythroxylaceae > Pinacopodium > Pinacopodium congolense. Next base: position 5,764 of record JAOXYD010062765.1, on the reverse strand, counting down.
GACTCAAATTAATCAATTACTTTAACCTTAGAAATTAACTTATTTAATGAAAATTATGCAACTTTAAAATCATGAAATGCATGAATGTAAAGATTTTTAGCCTTTAGAAATCAATTTACTGAATTGTTAGTTTATTGAGTTGAAATTGAAAGGCTATTATATTGATAGCTTTGGTGTTTCCTTTGTTTAATCTTGCTCTTTGATGCTTTAGTATTCTTTCTTATTGCTTCAGTAAATTGATTTCTAGTTTATTAAGGCTTTAGGAGGTGTGTTATATTGAATTTTCATCGTTGGATATTATATATATATATATTATTGTTCTACTTCCATTGAAACACCACTAAAGGCATGCTTGGTGTGTTGATTAGGGATTGAATTTTATATTGTGTTGATTCTAGAAAGGCTCCTCTTTACCATTAAAAAGATTGTTAATAGGTTACTCTTTGCTTCAAATAAACAAGATTTGAATTGCTTTAGTTATTAAATATGAATTGAAATTGATTTATATGATGAATGTCATTGAATGAGCATTAAGGAATGCACTAAGTATATATATTGCATAAGCTACATTTTGAGCCCCTTCTTATATTGATTTTGGTTAGGTAATTGTTAAGTTGTGTTTTCCTCAGTTGAGCCTAAGAGAGTGATTTTTTATGATTATTTTTTAGAGCCAAAATTATCAATTCCAGTTATTGATTTTAGGGGTTCCTCTTCACTCATTTAAATAGAAGATTTTGTGGGTTACTCTTTACCCTTGAAGTGAGATTGTAAGGTTGTCATTCACCTTCTTAGTGAAAGAATGTTGTTGAAAAGTGTTGGCCCTATATGGCACTTAAGAGGGGGTGAATTAGGTTCTTAAAAATTATTTTTAATATTATTAATTCTAAGTCTTTTTACCCATTTTAATTAAGTGCAGAAGCTAGACAATAATTTAATTATACAAATTAATTATCAATAATAAATTAAAAAATTAAATTAAATGCATAAAATTAAAAATGAAAAGGAAGAAGACACACAACCGATTTATTCTGGTTTGGAGTAGTCCACTTACTCTACATCTAGTCCCCAACACCACTGCTGAGATTTTGTTTTTATTGCAAACAATAAGAATAAAGAGTACACAATACAATCCTTTTTCAAGGCTCTAGGATCATCTTTCACTCTTTCTTTTCTAAGGCTTAAGAATAACTTCACTACACTCCTTTTTCTAAGGCTAAAGAAAAACCTCATAACACTCTTCTTTTTCAAGGCTTAAGAATAACCTTTACAAGAATTTCACTCTTAATCAACCCCACCCAATCACTCTTTGAAAATGTCACACAATTGAATCACCAAAGTATTTAGGGGCTCACAAAATATAAGAATGAATGCACCACTAAAATTAGACATTTTCACCAAAAACTCTTAATCATACTTAAGAACACTTAATCTCAATGTATAAACACTTTCAATACTTCTTCGCTACAAAAACAACATATAACATACCTATTTATACTCATTCCAAGGCCAAATAGCCTTTCTCCAACTTTATATTCATTAAATTATTTGATTGTTGCAAAGTAGTCATTGTCTAATGTTCACTATAGATTCGTTTCATTCGATCCACCGAACATCTACTATCGATCGACCGATCTCCTGATTATCCTCATTCAATCGGCCAAATCATTCGATCAGTCAACTTACTGTTATTCAGTCAACTGACCTATGCAATTCGGTCAACTGACCCTCACCAGGTCGATGGTCTCACCCAAATCCATCCAAACTTAACCAAAATTAATTCCTAACCTAATTTAACATATTTTAACATAACCTAAATTCGTTCATCTTACCAAATTACTTTAGTACATTAATCTAACCAATTTCATTCACTTCATTACTTGCAACCACATATTCAATTGATTCATACATCATCAAACCAATTCAAATAGTTCAAGCATTTATAAGTTATACCAACTTAATCAAGTTGTCAATTCACTTACTTAAAACAATTTACTCATTTATTCAACCAAAAACCAATTAAATCATCACGCATACTCATGAAATATCATACATGCATTCATTCATCTATCAAGAGGTTTTCCACACACATAAAACACATATAATTCCTCTTGATTATGTATCCTATATGCAACTACTAAACATGAATGTAATATGCATGAGTAAGCCCTTAACAATATAGTATGACTAACGAGAAGACTTACATATTCATTTAAAACCTATCAAATTCTACTCTTGAGGTTGATCTTTGATCCTCAATCTTCAAGCTCAATTCCAAAGCTCTTCTTTCATGAACTTGGTCTTCAATCAATTCCATATATTTCATAAACTTTAAGTAAGAGCTTCTTATTAATACACTCCGTATCTTCACCAAACTCTTATTTTCATTAAATCTATCTTAACAAACACATCCAACTTTCATAAACACATTACTAAAAACATTTTTTCATTATCAAAATAAAGGTGGGACCAACCCCTAGTTCAACAAAAGGTTGCTTTTCACCTTTTTATGGAAAGAAGATTGTTGTAAAGGTTACTCTTCACCTCCTCTTGGGTCTTATAAATATTCTTTTTACTAGTATTTTAGTTTTGATGTGCTAGAAAGATAAGTTGAAGCAAAATGTGAAATGACATATGTTAGAGCCTAAGGTTGATGATTATTAATGAAGGAAAAGAGGATTAAGCAAAGCTTTAAAGTGTTGAAGTGAAGGTTAAGGTATAAAGATCAAGATTGACAGGAATATGTTTTGGTATATACCTAACTTGATCCTAATCAATGCTTGAAAAGGGCTTACTCTTACATATCATATTTGCATAAATAGTTTCATTTAGAACCTTCATTTAGTTCTTATAATTTAGTTTAATTTGATTATGGCATCTACATATTAACAATTTATTTATAATGTCATATTAAAGTTTTATTACTTAATTAAAGTTGTATGAGATTGTTTAAGTGTGTTTGAATATGCTTAAGTTAATTAGATCAATTTGAGATTTTAAATTTCCTTGCAAAATGTTTTTAGAACTTTTGTGTGATGTTTTTAATCAAAATAAATAAGTTTTGAATGTTTAAGATGGATTCGAAGTGGTTTGACTGATTCAACATTAAATTAGGTGATAAATAATTTCCTTTTTCACTGTAATCTCATTAATTTCTCTTCCCCAACGGCTGCCAAATAATTCTAATGTCTCTTTTACCTTTAGAACCCTTTTTTAAAGTCATTTGTTCTAATTAAGAATTAGTGAGTTTAAGAGCTTCTAACCAAATTACATCACCTTCATCAAAATATTGAAATATATTTGTTCTTCATCTTCTTTGCTTATCGTTTTAGTTTTAGATGCCTATTTAAGTTTATAAACAATCATAATCTATTTCTTTTAGCCTTTAAAAGAGTTTTAATTTATTTGTTATCATCTTTATGCCTTATTAAATTATATTTGAGCTTCCAAAGTCATAAACAACAAGTTTTGTTAGTTTCTTGAGTTTATATTGTTCAATCTCATTCTTTAAACTCTAGCTTCAATTTTATTATTTTAATTTATTTTTTACTAATTGATTAAGCTTCCAAGAGGTTTATTGTGATGATTTTGTGTCCTTAAAGGTTAGAATTGTTGGTTTATTGAGCTAAAATTAAAATGCTCCTATATTGATAGTTTTTATAATTCCTTTGTTCAATCTAGCTCTTTGATGCTTTAATCTTCATTTTTGTTGCTTCAATAAATTGATTTATAGTTTGTTAAGGTTCTAAAAGAGTTGTTGTTGGAAGTTTTATATACATTATTATTGTTGTGCTTTCATTGAAACACCACTAAAGGTGTGATTAGTGTGTTAATTGGAGATTAAATTTTATGTTGTGATGTTATTGTTAGAAAGGCTCATCTTCACCATTGAAAAGATTGTTAATAGGTTACTCTTCACATTGCATAAAGAAGATTTAAATTTATTTGATTATTATATGTGAATTGGAATTGGTTTATATGATGAATGTCAGTAAATAAGCATTAGAGAATGCATTGAATATAAGTGTTGCATAAGATGCATTTTGAGCCCTTTTTTGTATCAATTTTAATTAAGCAATTATTTAGTTATGCATGCCTGAGTTGAATCTAAGAGAGTTATTTTTGGGGGTTATTTTTTAGAGCTAAAATTGTGAATTTTGATTGTTGATTTAAAGGGTTACTTTTTACCTGTTTAAAGCAAGACTTGTAAGGTTTCTTCTTTACCCATTTGGAAAAAAGATTGTGTATGTTACTCTTCACCTTTTAAGTAGGATTTTAATATTGCTCTTCACCTCCTTAGTGAAAGAAGATTTTTGTAAATGTTAATCTTCACCTCCTTTGTGGAAAGAAGATTGTCGTAAAGGTTACTCTTCACCTCCTTTATGGAAAAAAAGAAAATTAGACTTTATTTTTGTTATAGTGAAATTCTCAACAAAGTTTGTTGAGGAGTGGATATAGGAAAAAGTAGATTTCTCTAAACCAGTATAAATCTCTTATGTATCATTCTTCCTTTCCTCTTTATATTTATGTATTTATGTTTTTACTTATAATTGATTAAATTTGGTTATTTTTCATAAACATTGACATTCTATATAAGTTGAATTGGTTTATACTTTACATATAATTAACATTACTTGAAGTTGCTTAGATTATTTATATTAGAATTTTTTTAATACCTAATTCTACTCCTTTTGGGTGTAATAGGGCTTATACTATCTATATAGTAAGATTAGGATTAACTTTTTCTTGATGGTCAAAAGCATAGATTAATGGGAAATAGTTTCAAAATGTACCTAAATCTAAGCAATATTGGGTTGGTGTAGATAAGAAATTAGTATATTTGAATAGTAAATGTCTCTCTGCACCCTCTCTCTATATATCTCTCTCTCTCTCTCTCTCTCTATATATATATATATCCTTTTTATACCTTAGGTAGAAACGAGTTCAATAGAGTATTTTTGTGTGGAACCACAAATAAAATTTTGGATACTTTAAAAGTAATATATGAGGGTATCATCCAAGTGAAAGAGAGTAAAGTTAGTATACTTACACGTCAATATGAACTATTTCATATGTTGCAAGATGAAAATATTTCTTTAATATATAATGTATGCATTAATATTATAAATGCTCTCAATGAATTAAGTAAGACTTATTCTAAAATTGAATTATTGAGAAAGATCTTAACGTCCTTACTTAAGTCATAAGAAGCCATGATAATGGTGATTTGAGAAGAAAAAGATCTAAACCATTTAAGCTTAGAATAACTGATAGGATCTCTCCTCACTTATGAAATGGGGCCAATTGAGTGTTTTATTGGTTTAATGGTCAATAAGCTTAAATAATTTAATCAATTAACATTAAACTCAAATTCAATTTAAAACTAACAACACGGAAGTTGTTGCATTGGTTAGGTGACTTTAAAATTGACGGATGCTTGAAATGATTTTTACTTTGAAACCAACGTACTTTTAAGGCAAGTGCACCTATCGCAAAAGTAATAAGGCGGAGTAAAATTAAGCTCCGAGTGTCGAACCTATAGGGAATTGTTTACTTAACTACTAGGTTGATTGGATTACGATTATTTAGGAAAATCCAAGTAAATTTGATTAAAAATTAGAAAAAGGCTAAAAATGTGACAACTTAGCTTAAACACTTGACAACGATTTTTGATTGATTTTTAAAAATTCTGAAAAATTACCAATTGTTAAAGGAGCTATGGATTTGATGTTTGATGACTTAATTGAGTTTAAAAATAGATTTTATG